>JAVTVY010005923.1:0-39569 GCA_036873755.1 Hanleya hanleyi
GTTTTAATAGGTGTTCCAGGCCTTGGGCGGTTGTGTTCGGCGTCGTGTTCGTCGCGTTGACTTGCTACGTGTCACGGCTCTGGAGATGTGGGGTGTCCTGATCAAGGGTGGTTTTTTAAAGGTTTGAAAAGAAGGTGCCCGTTGTAGTGGTGGAGTTTTGGGGGGTGACTCCGGTTCCCATTCGGATTCCCAAGAAGGTAGTGGGCCACTCGGCGATTGCTGGGTTCGCTGCGTAAAGGCCCAGCGGTGGGGGTTCCCCACCAATTCCTGTGGTACATGCATGTCTTTCAAGCCTTGAGCGAAGACCTCCCATCCTCGAGGATCCGTGTGCGACCTGCGTTTACGCATCAGGTCATTTACTAAATCCGTCATGTGGGTCCCGGGGACCACCTGATTCTGTACCAGTAGTTCGCCTTTAACATTCCAAGTCATGTTAGGATTCTGTTTCATCCGTTGTAATACCAGGCCAGCTTGTTTCTTGAACGATGCAGGTACACTCTTCAGGACTTCGTCTTCCACCCACTGTGGGGCTGTGGGTGGTACCCTGGTAATGGCGGCTGTTGGAGCGGTGCTGAGGTCGGCGGTGTGTCACGTGGTGGTGGTGGTGGTGGTGGGGTAGAGAGGGTTTTGTATTGGTCCATGAACGTCATGTCCCGTTGAAGCGTCTCATTGTGCCGTTGTACTTTCTCACTGTCGCTTAACCCCGGTCTCTGTAAGATCTGTTGCATCTCTCCATCGAGGGTGTTTATGGTCTTCACCGTAGGTGGGACAGGGTAGGGCGATTGGAGGGTTTGAAGGAATCGTGGTTCGACGAGGACCATTTTTTTCGTGTGGTTCATTGTCGGCCGAAGAGTCCACCCAATACTGGACCCAACACGGAAGCGGCCAACGGTGCTAAGATGGCCCCGAGAAAGCCGCCTTTCTGTAACACCTTTTTCTTTGTGTTTGAGGGACCCGCTTGTGGACTAGCGTTCGGAGACCTGTCTTATGCTTGGCCAACTTGGTCTTCTGAGCCGGAGTCAGTGGTACGTTGCCTTTTAACAGGTTATACCCGATCTCGCACAGACAGCGTACAAGGTCCGGGTCCGCACCGCGTACAATGGTTCGGACCAACTCGGGTGGGGCCGTCTTCAATACACGGAGCGTCGGGGCGTGCTTCCGTACTCGCGCAGACATCATGTACAACTAATGCCAGAACCCACAACTCTGCCCTTTTTATCCACCTCAGAGAACAGAGACAAAGTCAGCCATGCTGTGGTATTCATTCTTTTTATTATCCCCATCATCAAACACACACTCCAGCTGGGGGAGCCACTGTGGGTGTGTTTACATTATTTTTGCATGTACACGTGGTGGGCCTCTCCGGGAAAGATGCCGGTCCGTAGTCGAAGGTGGTCGGGGGTGGCTTGCTTGAGGTCGAAGAGCATATACCCGTGCTGAGGGGTTGTCTCTTTGAAGGCTTCCAACGCAAACGCTGTGCGGCCGGGATACATCTGTCTCGCCAGGTGCAGCAGTTGAGTGGTATCTCTCGGGTTTTTGAAGACCACCAGGTAGTGGCCATTTAAGCTGATGTTCCGATGTTCTTTGTTTTTACTGAACAGATTCTGCACAATGTAGATGATGCTGAGCCGTCGATGATGGCTGCCTTTGGTAAAGAGTTGAGTGACCCGCGCATCCGTCTCCGCCATGAGATCATCCAGAACCACCAAGGTGTCGGGTTCCAAATCGGCCAGGTTGGGTAGGCCTTCCACGAACGTGATGTGGGGCATTGCTGCATACGCTTCTTGCCATTCTCCGTAACACCACACGACTCGGGCAATGGGTGGGGTGATCATGCTGTCGGCGTGTTGAAGGAGCTTCCGGACGAAGTGCGTTTTGCCGGAGCCCGTCGGTCCTGCGATGACGCAAGTGAAGGGATGCGGCCACCGAGGGTCCATGGTTCGAGGTGTATCCGCTATCGTGGTAACCCGCTCTTGTAAATTCGTACGAGTGAACTGGAGTGGTGGTGGTGGGTACAACGTCGGTCGTCGTTGTCTGTTCACTGCGAGTGATGATGGTGGTGGGTACAACGTCGGTCGTCGTTGTCTGTTCACTGTGAGGGATGAAATCCGGTGGGTCTTCAGACGTACTTGGTGTACTTGGTGTAGATATTGACTGTATACTTGGTGTGGAGCTCGACTTGGCTTGTACACGGGGTGTGGTGGTGACTGGGCTCGATACGGGGTTGACTGGTGCTATCTGTAGACTGGTTTCACTGATGGCTGGTGTTCTCAGTTGGTTAAGTAGCGTGCTGACATAGGCTACGTCGTAAAACACACCTCCGTACAACACACTCAGCAGGGTTAGCACTATCATCACAAAGCCCACTTGCGCTTTGCGCGTTTTGGGAGACGGTGTGTTCAGAGGCAGCTGCTGTTTGTCCATAACACCGTGGTCGAACGTGGAATGAAGGATGACAGTAGTGGTGTCTGGCTTTATAGTCATTTCACCTGGTTGGCAGCGACCCAGGAATTGAAGGAACTGGGCCAGCCTTGCCATTTGACGAAATGAAACAGTTTGCCACGTCGACGTTCCGTTTTCAAAATCTGCTCCACCGTGTAGTAGTCTTGCTTTGTTTTTACGACAGGCTGTAATTCCATCTCGTAAAACGTCCCTAGCAACGGTTCCCCTTGAAGATCTTCCAGTTCATAGACTCGCTGCTGTTAGGGTAGGCGCCGTTAATCAGGAAGTGCTCATCGCTCCAGTTGGGCAAGTAACTTTTCTCAAATTGACCTTTGACTTTACTGATCCGTACAGGGTCCCCGACCTTGTACACCGCCTTCGGCGTTCGCTGCGGTACTTAGGGTTGCAGGACACATGGACTTGACTATTGCGTTTGGTCACAGTAATGGAGGCTCTCTCTCTCTCTCGGAAATGATAAACAGTTGTAACCACTCACAAGTTTTGGAGAACATCGTGTACCACTTCCATATTCTTACTAGGTGAAATATTTATACAAGCGGCCTTTGAATGTCCTGTTGAACCTTTCACCACGAAGCCTTCCCACAGATGCTCGTTGTACGTGCAGGAAAAACACCTTCTGGGCTTTCCAGAGCTGTTGGAACAGTGCTGTTGAGGAATTCCGTGCCTTCGTCGGTTTGCAAATACAAAGGTTTGCCCGGTCTTGAAGATGTCTTTGAACGCCGCTATGAATTCTTTGTTTGCAAAAGTCCGGATGGGTACCACCCACGCATACTTGGATAGGATATCGATGCACGTCAAGATATACCGATTCCCATCGTTGTTTGGCAAAGGCGCTCATATCGACCAAATCCGCTTGCCACTGGGCATCTATTCCTCCCACGATAACCCGGTTCCGTAGAAAATGGCGACGGACAGATCGATGTAAGGTATAGGTGCCTTGTTTTCTTAACCAATCTCGGACTTGGGCACGTTGTATCTCCTGGGGTTTGGCCGCTCGATAGAGAGCCGACAATGCACTATAGGCCGCCGGACTGTCGGGACTGTAGTATAAGTTATCCAACACCTTCTCCCAGCGCTTCATGGTGACAAATGATGATGGACCCTGGCTCTATCGTTTATTTATAACGGGTATATCTTGGGCCGGAGTTTCTGATTTTCTTCGTAGGCTTCCACAGTGTCCATGGTAAATGACCAACTCGTCTGATGACCGCTTGATAAGCACTTGATCCACATCTACCACGGCATCTTCCAATGCAGACCATAGATCAGGGTGAAGGGTAAAATGCACTGTACCCCCCATCTAGCCGAGCCAATTGAGCAAAGAAAGGGCCGCGTCGGATGTACACATCGTGACACAAGTGGGTGAGGTCGCCGTCCAGTTCACCAGACAACACCCGTTTGAATTTGGTCCAGCCCTCCCGGGACAGACGAATGTGGGCCGGGAACGGTTGTGTAGGGTCCGCATCACAGATGTCTCCCACCTCCTCCATGATATCGACCTTATCCGCATAAACGTGCAGGAAAACCTCGGGGGTCAAGCTGAGATACGCGAGTATTATATGCTCCGTCATGGTCAGTACGTGAATGGTACCAGATTTGACTGTCTCTCGTATTTATAGGGAGAACCCCGTGAGATCAAAGGATTGGGTGGGCATGTCACTGGGCTGACTTGAGTCTAGCCGGGTAATCAATGGCATCGTCGTCTGGTTCATGGCTAGACATTTGTTCATTGGGTTCTGCCGCTGCTTCTCTCAGGGCACGAGCCCACTCCAACTCGTCTGATGACCGCTCGTCCGGTGTAAACAGCTGGTCCACGATAGGCACTACTTTCGCGAAGGCTGTCCACAGATCGGGGTCTAGGGTGAAGCCTCGCGTAGGGTCTTGGTAGCGGCCCAGGCGTGGGAAGAAGGATCCACGGTATACGTAGATGGCATTGTCTATGTGGATGAGGTGTCCATCGGGCTCGCCGCTCAACACCCGTTTAAATTTCGTCCAGCCGCCACGGTGTAGCGTAACCGTATTCGATACGGTCTCAGCGGGCGACCAGCAAACATCTCCACGGTCTTCCACGAGGGTGAATTCATCTTCATAGACGTGTAACCCCACCCGGGGTGTAAGGGGAAGGATGGCTCCTAGGACTGGTGACATGCTTGATCCAATGACGAACGGTGAATGACACACACTCTGTCTGACCCTCGTATTTATGGTGAGATCCCTCTGTCAATACCACAGCGCCAGGTTCAATAGGGCACAGACTATTGTGAGGCCAACCAGCCGTCGCTGGTTCCGGCGTGAGCGCTCGTGGTCCATAGCCCGATCATCAAGGATGGCTGTCATAGTCCAGTAGTGGTGAGTGATGGCACACCTCTCCATCGAGTGCACTCTGTCGAGGACCGCTTCTGTGAACTCGTTCAGGATCTGGCGTCGCCCCTCGTTGTCGTCGCCATCTGCAAACATGGACCGGACCACTGCTCGATAACCCGTGAGTGAATTAACCACGGTGGCATGCTGTAAAATGCGAGTCGCCTAGGGCTGGATCTCCGTCATGGCTCTGCAACCGTAGAAATGAAGGTGTGTGATCCAGAGGGACGTGTTTTATAGACCATGTCACACATGCGCGCCTAGATGTAGCTCTACGGGTGTAGTCCGTGATACGTACTATTCTGATTGGTTATGTGGCTCCTATAGAGATAGTACCTTATCGACAATGGGGACTACTTGTTCCAAAGCCGTCCAGAGATCGGGGTCCAGGGTAAAACCACCGTCGTTCAGACAGAGGAGTCGAGCGAAAAATGGACCGCAGAAAATGTAGACGTCGTCACACAGGTGAATGCTATCACCGTGCAGGTCACCCAACAACACCCGTTTCAAGGTAGTCCCCCCTTCCGGTGACAAAGAGACGAGCGCTTTGGGTTCAGACGTACACCAACGCCTAAGTCCGCTATCGATGAGGTCCACTCGTTTGGGGTACAACAATAGGGTGCAGCCAGGTGTAAGCCTCCGGGTAGCCACAGTCCCTTCTTTCACCTCGGGGTGTAGTAAGTCATCCACCTCGGGGAGTACATCTTTCAGTGCCATCCATAAGGGTGGACAGAGTGTGATATAGGTACCTCCACTCTGTTCCAACCGGGGAAAAAGGGAATCCTCTCCAGCAGTGCGTATGTGCACGCCGACTTCCACGTGCATGAAATCCCTTTCGGGGTCTTTTCCCTGTAACAATCGTGTCAATAGAGTCCAGCCTGATAGCGATAACAAAATCTTCACCTTCTGCGGTGCGTCTTGGACCAGCTCCAGGTGATCGTCATTGACGATGAGGTAGACGTCGGACGTCAGTTGGAATAACGCAAGCTCTGTTCCGCTCGCTGCCATGGTGGGGAATGAAAAGCGAACGGTTAGAGAGGTGGCTTTATAGTGTACCTGTTGGGTAGGGTTTTATACACCGTGCGTGGCACTTGTTATACTCGCTTGCGCCATAAGGTCAATAAGGTTAGAAATGCGCTTTTTTCTACTACGCCCTGTGACGGCCCTTCGTGAATGGGCGTAACCTGTGAACATCATAGGAATGCATGTACTAACCTGTCTGTGGGGGTTTTCCACAATGTCGTTCACCTTCGTGTCTTTTCGGGTACGTCCGTGTCTTTTCGATAAAGTCCGTGTCTTTTCGGTAACGTCCGTGTCTTTTCGGTAACATCCGTATCTTTTCGGTAACGTCCGTATCTTTTCGGGTATGTATGAGGGTCTTGAGGGGGGCGACTGTATGTGACGTGTTGTATGTGTTTTTCTCGGCGACGTCCGTGTCTATCGTCCGCGCACATCACGTCTGCACCTGCATTGGGGTATGTGTGAGGGTCTTCATGCGCGCGCTCGGAGGTGACCGAAGATGTCACGGAGGTCACCGAAGAGACACGGAGATCCATCCGGGTTTACACGGGAACAGCCGGGTAGTTACGGAGGTGCCCGAAGAGACACGGAGATTACCGAAGATGTCACGGTTAGGCCCTCGACTTGGGGATAGTTGAAGTGAGTGTGCTAAAAAATAGATCACCAGCTAGCGTGCTATAAAAGGGAAGCGGCCTTGCCGTTTCATCAGACACTCTGTCAACCACCAAGATGTTCACTTGCACAACTTGCCAGAAGCAGTTTACTCGTCTAGATAATTTACGACGCCACGAGGCCTCCACCCACAACGATGCACGGTATACTTGTATAACCTGCGCACGGTGATTTAATCGGGAGGATCATTTACTGCGCCACGAACGCTCATTCCACGAGGGCGCGACAGAACAATGTAAGGATTGTGGTCAACTCTTCAAACGACGCAGTCAGCTAAGACGGCATCAGCGTTTGATTCATGTCCCGTCTCTACGGTATGAGCGACAACTTCCCACTAAAGAGGCCCCCAGGAGGGTCGGACCCAGTGAAGATAAGCCCGGGAAGACGAACGCCACTGGTGATGCGATGACGGAGAGCCGGCCTATATCCACAGTTCAGAAGAGCCTGGATTTCCAGCTGGATTTCCAGCTGGACCCCACCGTTACGGTTTCGAGTCATACGCCTGACAACATCGAACATTTTCTGGACGAGCCCATAAATGTTCCTAGCGATCTCTTACAGGACAACCATCCAGTGAGTGACATCTCTCGGCGCCATTGGTCCATGACACGGCACTGTTTCCACCGTCATCGCCCTATTCAAGATATCTACAATTTCCCGCTGACCAACCTCACCCGTCTACGCAGCTACGTGGAAACCATCTTCAAAGATCAAACTACGGCCTTCAAATTGAATCTGGCGTTTGGTTATGTGCTGCAGCATAAGGAGACAGTCCAAGTCCGACACTTTTACCCGAGAAGCAACATCTATGTGTTTGACCAGCCGTTTACCATCATTAACCGGAGGTCACTAGAGACGATGCTGGAGAGACTGGACACCGTGGATCCCTTGGAATGGGCCCAACAACAACGACCCAACACCAAGTGGACAGTGAAGAGGGTGACCAATGTTACGTTTTTCCTTACCAAGCTGACCGACCACCGTCATTGGTTGAATGCGTCACTCGTGCACTGATGAATACCATAACATGCCGTACATACTCTCGATGTCTACATGCTGATCGTTGACTTGAGCTCAGTAAACACTTGTACCTAATGTGACGGTGCGTTAAATAATAAAACATGGTGTTTGATATTTCAATTTGTTTTGCTGTGAACATACTAAACATACCCAGGGCGGCTCCCCCAGCCTGGGTATGATGTAACACTGGGGATAATAAACTGTATGAACATTGCTGAACTTGTTGTTATTCACGACAACCGCTAGTGACGATATTTCAGCCCCGCAGATGCCCCCTCACATAGGCTTCACATTGATACCTCACTCGATCCCATCGCCCCCTAGTGGCTCCCTTAGACCCCAAAACGTCTATTTCCATACCCTTTGTCTATTGCGCATGCGTAGAATGACGATATTCCTACCCCACATCCATCCCATCGGTTGCCCCCTCACATAGGCTTCACATTGATACCTCACTCGAGCCCATCGGACCATTAGTGGCCCACCTAGTTCCCAAAACGTCCACTCCGTATGGACCTAAACACCCATACCCATGCAGTACAGGCCTACCCAGGCCTCGGTGACTTTTTCCAAAAATTTCACCGTTGCGCTCCGGGACCCTTCCCATTGTCATTTTCTCGGCGAGACGAGAAAAACGCGACCCCACAACCCATAGTAACGCCCACGAAAAAAAAATGACCATCCCCATACCCCATACAGGCATTTTCCCTTATATTGTATAATACAGACCCCTATTGTAGGGGTAAAGTCCGTATTCCGCTTTTTTCTGGAGAAATTTTTACATGCACCCACCCATTGACTTGATAGGCAGGTCCCAATAAGCCCGGGGACCGATATTAGCCCTTTTGGCTAGGGTTGATAGGGGTTTTCCCCTATTTTAGGGGTAAAGTCCGTATTCAGCTTTTTTTTTCGGAGAAATTTTACATGCACCCAACGGCCGAGACACTAGTCCAGGCGGATGCCCCCTCACATAGGCTTCACATTGATACCTCATACAACTCCATCGGCCCATTAGGGGCTCCCCTAGATCCCCAAAACGTCTATTTCCATACCCTTTTCCCACAATTCCCTGTCTGCGCAGGCGTAGAATGGTGACAACGCTCGAGCCACTAGTCCAGTCAGATGCCCCCTCACATAGGCTTCACATTGATACCTCATACGACTCCATCGGCCCATTAGGGGCCCCCTAGATCCCAAAACGTCTATTTCCATACCATTTTCCCACAATTCTCTGTCTGCGCATGCGCAGAATGATGACAACGCCCGGGCCGCTAGTCCAGTCAGATGCCCCTTCACGAATGCTTCACATTGATACCTCATATGACCCCATTGGACCATTAGTGCCTCCCCTAGCTCCAAAACGTCTATTTTCATACCCTTTGGCCACCGCGCATGCGCAGAATGCCGATATTTCAATCCCACACCCAGCCCATCAGATGCCCCTTCACGAATGCTTCACTTTGATACCTCACTCGACCCAATCGGTCCACTAGACAGGTCAGTACATGCCTTGATCACGTGATCGCCATGTGCCCAAGTTCCTCCTCAAATCCTCCCCGATGACGTCATTACATCCAGGTGAAATGTTTGCGAATCGGTCTTCTCCCTACTACTTATGTTGTTGCCATATTTATTTCTGAAAATTTTAAAATTTATTTCATAAAAATATTTTTATTGGTTGATAAGATCATTCACTTAAGAGAATATTGGATCTGGTACGAATTTGGTATGCAGATGAGCTTTGATGGTGTCATGCAGTGAAATAGTAATTAGATAAACAAATAATGGTATATTTTCTTTTCTAAGATATATCTTCTGATTCTTTTGCATTTCATTAACATTGTGTTTACAGGTGATTGGATATGACTTTTGTCACTTTGTTGCCAATAGTTTCATAAATATGGTTACTATAGTAACCGGTAACCAAATTCTGTATCTCAAAAAAATAAATAGTTAAAGAGATTGTTCGATGAATTTCACAACCTGCACATGTTTGAAAATAAAGCCCTGAATATAACTGGTTGCTAAGGTAAAAGTATTTCTAAACAGAATCAGAATGTTTCCAAAAACAAAGTCATATACTTTGCATAATGCCATAAATTATCAATATTATAAATTTAAAAGAAATTAAACATCTAGACCCTGCAAATATACTGGCATAAATTTAACTCGTTATCATGAGTTCACTCAGTGACATCACATAATGTCAGTTGCATGCAAGTTATACTTCAAAGAACTACAGTGAGTGAGTGAGTGAATATGATTTCACGTCGTTTTCAACTATATTTCAGTCATATCACGACGCTGGGTCCTATTCATTTTCACACCCGGGAACCACACACGTGGGGTTCTATTCCTTTTATATATGATATAATACAATGCCTTGTGAACAAGAAATGATATAGATATGGTGGGGTAATATCCCGTACTAAACTGCCAATATAATATCACGTAATCAATGTATTTTGCACAAACAGGCAAAACAGAGAAGTATAACTTTGTTAGATTTCTGGTATGCGCCAGGAGAATAGGATAAGTCCATGGCCCAAGACCCCAAATTTCACCGATCAGTACCACTCGAGGTGGCAAATTCTGGTTATGTTTTTCGAAGAGGTACATGTATGTAGATGTTACCCGTATGTGATAACCGTTGCAGATCGGTAGCTTAACGATAGCAAAACACATTTTATTAACCCCACCCCTGCCCGTATTCCGAACACAAACAATGGGTGCAGAGGAATGGTTCCTCGGATATATTACATGTATTTATCTCTGTAGCTGGAGAGCTGAAACTTTACATACTTTGGGGGCAGGGCCTGGTCCATTAGCACAAGTTAACATACCTGAATATTGCTATTTTATGACGCCATAGTGACGTAATAATATGTCGCAGCATTTATTGTCGAAATTTTGATTGATTTTTAAATTGTTTTTCCAATTCTGCTGGTACCGTGTGACGTATCAACTTTGGTAAATGATCTTTGAAAAAGCATTTGTATGTAGATTTTTCCCATATGTGATAACACATGCAGATCAGTAGCGTAGTGGTAGTTATGGTACACTTTCTGTACCCTCCCCCCCCCCCCCCCCCCATTACCTTCCCCCATCATATTCTGAACCCAAATTTCAGGGTGGTATGATTTCTGGATATTTTAATTGCCACGTTGCTAGAGGGCTATTTCCCTCTCTCAGCATAAGGAGGTATACGCTACTGGAATAAGTTAGTGGGGTTTTTGAAATGATCATATTATGACGTCAAAGTGACGCTCATAACATGGACAATAATTCTATTTTTAAATTTGCTTGCCATTTTCAAATATGTTTTTCCAATCATACTAGTAAACGTGAGATAATGATTCGGTACATATTTCTGTAAGGGTGCACATTTGTACAGAATGCTATCCATGTGTGTGAAAGCTGCTGTATATCGGTAGCTTATGGGTTGTTATAGTACATTTTCCAGACCCTACCTCTTTCTGTATTCTCAACCCAAGTTTGCAGGTAGGGCATGGTCCTTCCGATATTTCCCTTATGGTTAGAGAGCTGAAAAGTACGAACCTGTACCTCCATTCCTGTTTTATTGAAGCATCTGTTGATACCTTCATCTGATGCTGTGATGACGTCACCGTGACTGAATAATAATGATGGTAATTATGATCGAATTTTGGGTTATTTTATTTTCTCATTTCTACTTGGACCACTTTTGATGATGTTGTAAACCTGTTATGTTTCTTTGAAGAGCGCAAGCGACGACTAAACAGTGGCCGTACGGAAAACGTGAATAAGAGCAATTAAGGAAATATTCCGAGATGTTGCGATATTTCCTTTGATTCTCATCTTGACTACCAATTGTCCTTCTTATCCGTATCTTTCCACCACATTTTGTTGAATCAAACTTGGTATTTTGGTATTAATCTGACGAAATGGAACATATTCGGCGACCAGACTTTAGATGTCTGCCATTTTGTTATAATTGCAATTAACCTTGATGAGTACCAATACCTTCTCGAGTTACAAACGCTACAACATTTATGATGAGCTAATGTTGGCCATCTTAGAATTTGCATCGTTTTTAAATTGGAGGACATGCAAGAGGTGCGAAAAATTGACGACGTTTGACGACTATAAAGCAACCATATGACTGTACAGGAAAGCATTCGTCGACACCTAACATTCTCAAACGAGAATCCGGTGGATTTTCAGATGTAGCCTTAGTATCTCAGCCGCGCTTTTATTGCAGCTCTTCATGTGGAGACAATGACTTATCCACACGGCCCCTAGCACCGGCTTAAGCGGAATTAGATAAGCTAGCTCGAGAGCTGTGATGACAGATCAGCTCAAACAACTCATCTGATGTTAATGGATGAGCATCGTGGACATCTGATGGAGTAAACGCCTCAACATGGGGTAAAACTAACCTGTAAGGCCCGACGTCATGCGGCTTACTCTTTCTTGCCATCTTGGCCACCGATTGTTTGCTAATCCAGGTTGGTCTTTCGTGGAATGAACGGATGATCCACTCCATGATGCTAACTGCAAATTTGTTTCATTGCTAGAGATGGTCATATGTGGTAGATATCTGTATTTGAAATGCGATGTTTGCTTCTTAAAATGCATAAACATTGTCCTTTGCGAGCTTTTCAGAAGATATTGATGCCACCATTGCGACTAGGCATTATCCCGTGAAAGCTGCTGCCTGCTGGGAGCCTCTTTCATAGATTGAAAAAGACAGAAATGCAGAAAATACCATCAATAACGTGTTAGAGTATTCAAAACACACATGATAGACCTACTGAGGAATCTGATGGTGGCAAGATAATCAGAAAACCAACAAGGTGATTCCACCCCCGCTACAAGGCCATGCCCTCCCTCTATCTCTTCTGCTGTCGGGAGCCCTGACAAACGGCTTTGCCGAACGTAAATAATTCATTAACGACGTCGCCGACTCTGTTAGCCAATCAAGTGTTTCGCTTTGCTTTGATCAAAGGTCACAGTGGTCCGGCGCTGAGGTTCGTCATTCGGTATCTCAGCCAAACAGAAGCGCAACAAGACCACTCCATATTTAGCTGTTTAAATGAATGTCAACTCGTCTCATGAGTGTTAAGGTAGACCATGGTATTCGCGATGAAGATTCGCACCTGAATGTATAACTTTTGTCCGAATGAAAACGAGTATGTTAAGGGAACTATGCATACGTGTTAACGTCATCATAGGCTTCGTCAACAATCGGATTGATGTCGATACTCGATTGTGAAATGCTGCAAACCTGAAACTGGACTAACAGGCTGTGGCCATACTCGACTGGGATGGTTTCTGAAAAGGAGTATCATATATACTGCTAACGTCTCTAGTGGAACATGAAAAATGTCAGCGTTGATGCCGAGGGTATGCCTACATCGTCAGTTGCAGAGACGGATAGTTCGATAACAATGCTCAGAAATTATTTCACTTCTACTTAAACTAACTGCCCATATGCCATTATGATGAAATTTGCCATAAAATTAGGCACATTCTCCACATTTGAATTCTTTGTGGCTTTGGTGGTTAAATCTTATACAATTCCTTTGTCTTTTCCATCCACTGGCTGTACCCTATTTAATACCACACCAAAAACGCGGTGGTAAAGTAACCTGAGAACTTGACCCGAACATCGCCTGTGCTGAGAACTTGACCCGAACACCGCCCACGCTGATGTTAGCACTCTAGTCTGCTCCTGCCCATTTTTACGCAGCAATACGATGAGTTAAATTTGCATCGCTCTTCTATCGTTTGGCATGTTCTTGCACCGAAGAACCTACTATTATGGTATATTATCATTTTAGTATAACTGTCCTCATTCACCCCCAAATAGTGAATAACACCGACTCACACACATAATGAAAGAGATATATGTGTCACGATGTGATACGATGATTAAACATTTTATCATTTTATTTAGCAGTTTATAACAGCATAGGAGTAACATGTTTAGCTCTTTAGACATAGGTTCAAAGACAATATCTGGTGGGCCATATCCCGCGACTCCCAACGTTCAGCTTGGAGTAAGGATAAGGTCACGTTTCACAAAACGAGCTACAATGGCCCTTAAGCTACTGATATTCAAATGTTATAACCTATGGGTAGCAACTACATAATAAATACCACTTTAGGAAACATTGGTGGAATCGGCTACCCCAAAATATACCAACTAAATAGGAAGTATGTATTGAAAATAAGACTAAAAGGCCGGAAAAAACTTATTTGCCATTTATGACGTCATAGTGACGTCATCAAGGGATTTTGTTCATTTATGTTTACTGGTTTCTATAAACAAGAACATAAATGTAGTGTGTGGAATATTTCAGCCCTCTAGGAGCAAGAATGATGAAAAAATTCGTGGAACCAGAACCCACCCCCCATATTTGGGTTCAGAATAGGGGCGGGGTAGGGTTCAGATAGTGTGCTATAACTACTCATAAGTTGCCGATCTGCAACTGTTATCACATATGGGTAACATCTACATAGAAATACTTCTTCAATTAACATGAATCGAATCTGCCATGACATGTAGTACCAGCAGAATTTGAAAAAATCTATTTAAAACTGGACAAAAAAGAGACAATTAATGGCTCACTTGATCATTACGTCACTGTGACGTCACCAAATGCTTATGTGATATGATGTTTACTTGTTTTCATAGAAGAGCACCTATGTTCAAAGTATGCGAAGTTTTAGATCTCTTGGGGGAAGCATAAGAAAGAAATCCGAGGAACTCTACCCCACCCCTCAAGTTTGGATTTAGAACAGGGAAAGGGGTAGGGTTGAAAGGGCGTGGTATACTACCCTTAAGCTACCGACCTGCAACGGTTATCACATATGGATAACATCTACAGACATATACCTCTTCGAAAAACATTACTAGAATTTGCCACCTCAGGTGGTACCAGTTTCGGCAATGGCCCATGTTGAGACCGTTGTTCTTCAAATCAACAATGTCTGGATCAAACATGCCTCTATCATTTTATGTAATTCCCAAATATTTGTATTCCGTACAAATTTCTTGCATATTATACAAATAGAAAAATTTGGTAATTTGAGTATTCTGTTGCTGAAAAAAATTTGAATTTGTTTATACTGATGAGCAGACTGAAAATTGAGGCACTTCCTGCAGGAATCTTGAACACCAGCGTGTTTCAGATAACACCACAAAATCCACAGCAAATAGGAGATGCAATAAGGGGACATGATTTAAAAGAGTTGGGCTTGGGTCGTTGGCGAAATAGATCCTTATATCATCAACGAAATTTGGAACAAGTTCGATGGCATATTACATCCCTGCCTGAACCCTCTGCCTGATAAAAATGTTTGAATTTCGTATATCATTTATCTGTTACTCCAATTTTAATTGATTTTCCAACAGTATTGACCTATTTACCGTATGAGGTGATTTTTTTTAATCAACGGAAGCCGCGAAAACCTTCAAATTCAAATTCAGGTCAAATTATCCACTGATGGTGAAATATCCTACATCAACCAATTAAGTCAGCCTGGTGCAATAACCCAGCAGAAGAAAGAAAGATGTGATATCATCCTTCAGATTAGTCTGTGTGAGCAACAATGATAAAAGTTTACTGAGGGTGAAACGAAGCCATGACGGCTGTTTAAAGGGTCTTAATTTATTTTCTTTGGGTAGAATTTAACTAGATAAAGTAACTTTGATCATCATGCCAAGAAAACTGTGGTTCGTTTTGCTCCAGCGTTTTATCGTATTTAATGAGTATCAGTTACCACCACCGAGTCCTGTCCGGCTAAAAATACCCTGTCATTGATCCACATTCCACTGTATGCCACATGGCCCTATTACTGAGGTTAATCTTAACGTGCATCTGGGACAATTCCACAATTGCCCGACAGCATAGGCCTACTGCATATACCCTCAAACAATCAGCGCTATTTGCATAACTTAAATTGTTAAACCATAACATTGAAATAATATAGCAGAAAACATTGATGTGAGTTATGATATGTATACTATGACCGAAGACATGTTCATAATGTGCTAATCGGATAGTTAGGACAATCATTACTTTGCATCAGAGAGTGTGTGACTTGGATTCAAGGGTTAAGACTTTGGAGGGAAATACAATTTTGACAGCAGAAATATGACCCCGCCATTTGCTGATTAAAGCGATAAAACAGGGTAGGCTAAATGGACCCTTTTCAATGCAGTATTTCTGGCATGGATGTGAAAATATGAGGACATACTTTGGGGTTTTTTTGTACCTCTTGAATATTGACTATATATCACACTTGGATATAATTTGAACAAAAATTACATGTGTAAACAAAATATGTCTAAATTTCTCTTGTCATTTCAAATCTTGATCCATTTTGATTCCTTGCTTAGGGGACACAGAATCACTGCCACGGAGTGTGTTGGTGTGTCACAGCAATGCAATTCCGATTCACACAACGAAGCTGAGGTGGTTTAACGTTTATCAATGAAGAAAATCACCGATCAACCGCCATAGAATATAATGTGAAACAAGAAAACCGGAATAGTACATTCATCAGATTGCCGATACCCAAAATGTGTTGTCTCATATATCTAGATAACAACGTGATGTAGAGACGCTATTTATTCGTCTTTGTACCGGTTATGCTCAGGAGAATGACATAGAATCATTATTATCTTGTGCAGAGAAGGTGTTGGTCTTGAGTTGAATTACCGTAAACTACATAAATGCTACCTTTCTACTATAGTACTATATATAAAAATTTGTTGTATTGTTGGGAAAATAATGCGATTCAAAAAGTTGTTTTGATCCTGGACAAGGGCACTGAAAACCATTAAAGATATGTAAATGTATTTTCACACGTAAAGCTTGAAATCTACTGAACCTATATTATTCAATCTGTTTCCTTTAATTAAAAAATTGTAAAATTAAATCGGCGATCGTTATTTACTTTGGAATGAAGGCGCATTAGGAGACTGTTACCAACAAGTTCTGAGCTGACCTACTTTTGATGAAAATTTCTGGTGATTTTTGATGAAAATCACTGGCGATTCTGACTTGGGCGGTGCCCATCTTAATATAGGCAGGATTTCAACTGGGGGTGGGGATTTCCAAGAGTTCAGTTCGCGTTCGAGTCCTAATGCCTACTGTACTTCGTAGGTCCTGTGACGTTTCACACTGCTCATGTATTATCCGTGATGTTATTATCCATTCCAAAACCACCTTGATTTTCACTGAGATTAATTTGTCTAAATACTCTATTAAGGATTTTTCTGTATGGTTTACCAAAGCTGGTGCTAAGTGCGATGCCGCGATAGTAATTGAGTCCCATTTTGCAACCTTCTTGTGAAGTGGAATGATGGGATACATTCAAGCAATCCTCGATTTCTTCTATCCTGCATCGGGCCTTACAGACTAGTCTTTTGTGTTAAATGCCGTCATTTCATCTGACGACGATACAGCTCACCAATTCCCAGGGTGCGAGTTGTCACAGCGACACAGCTCACCAATTGCCAATATACGAGTTGTCGGAGCATTTCTATCATAGCTCTCTAGATTTGTATCTAATACCGCTTATGTCGGTGCTAGGGACCGTGTGATCATGTCATCCAAGTTGCCACATGAACAGGTACAATAAAGGCGTACCTGAATCGTTAGATTCTTGGTATGTGCTTTAGAATAGGTTAACCGGAAGACTATATTGTGAAGTCACGTGGCTCTGCCAGTATGTCGGCACCTCTTCCCACTTCCCTTATATGTGTTGTAGCTCAATATACAGCCAAATTCGCATGGATAATTATAAAGAAGGCATTTCATATGAAGGCCATCTTACAGTTTTGTCTGATTTTATATATATATATATATATATAGAAAAGAAAATAAAATAAAATGACACTGACAGCTGGAATTCGTCGTTACCGGTTTCACCACATCATCGGTGGCTCATCAGACGTTTAATGACTTTGAATTTAACGTTCATACGATATATTCCAAATTTACAGCGCTACGTCATACACTGACGTCATATCGAATAGAATATTTTTCCAACGTTGAGCCATGACGCGTAGCGTCATGCTATGTTTGAATTAAAGCGTGACGTCATAATTTTGACTGTCCGCTCTTTTACGTTTAACGTCATAATACACATTTTGCAATAACAGTTTGACTAGACGTGAACTACACAATAAATATATCAATTTGGTAATTCATTTAAGACGCAATTATATTTCTTTCGAAATAATGTTTCCTTCTGTATTCTGAAGTCTTTGTCATTTTTCAATACTTTGCAAAATGGAAATATGGTAAATTTCCCAGCTCCACATTCGTCAATATGTCTACTTAGACCAATCTGTCGAGTTTCAGGGTCTCGTATCTGTTGTTTATGTACAGTCACTCGATTTCTCAGAATATCTCCAGTTTGTCCCACATAATTTTCACCACAACCAGCGCATGTTATGACATATATCACATTGGTTACTTTGCAGGTCATATTATATTGCACCTCAAAGACCTTATTTGCTCCCTTGAATTTAAATTGCCTGCCTTCTAGTATATAAGCACAAGTCCCGCATTTGTTTGATCCGCATTTCTTTACTCCATGAACCTCCTCTTCTTCTAAAGTAAAACGCGCCCTCGTTAATAATTTTTTAAGGTTCTGTCCTTGTCTTTTACTATTGATAATTTTAACATCTTTCATACTGTCTTTGATTCGTTGACTGCCGTTGAGCATGGGTAATGTCTCTTTAATGATATTAAATGCGTTCGGGTTATTCGGATTATGCGTCGTAACCAATGGAATATATTTTGTGTCGGTACGGCCTTCTTTCACAGTTCGAAGTTGCTCGTGTGGAATAGCTTTTGCCCTCTCTATGCCCGATAGTATCAAGTTTTTCGGGTATCCTTGTTTTATCATTGTTGGTATGGGTTCCTTCAGTCTACGATCTTTTAACTCACTGTCATCCACTATGGTACATATTCGCCTTGCTAAATTGTACGGTATTCCCGTCTCGTATGACCCGGAAATACGTCTCGTATGAGGAAATCCAAGAAGAATCCAAAGTTAGTAATAAAGGGAAGTTTAATCCGAGAAGAGGAAGAGATGTTCATTTGGATAATTATGTGGATTTCATTAATAAATTTAATTGGGAGAGTGAAACTATTAAACAGAGGTCAAACATAGACAGAACAGAACGTGAAGCTTTAAAACAGTTACAAGATAATAAGAAAATCATTATCAAGGAAGCTGACAAAGGCGGAGCTGTAGTTATAATGGACAAAGACTTTTACGCAAGGAAAATTACAGAAATGTTAGAAGACCAGGAATACTACAAAGAAGTGCCCAAAAATCAAGATGAAGAAGTTATGAAGAAAATGAAGATATTGACAGAACAATTTAAGAATCATCTCACTGAGAAAGAGATAGATTTTCTCACTAACTTTGAGAACAAGACCAGCAATTTCTATGGATTGCCTAAAATCCATAAATCACAAATAATTATTAACGCCATCAAGGAACAGAATTCAACATATGTCCGAGTCACAGCACCAACCGACTTGAAATTCCGACCAATTGTAGCTGGACCAGAATGCCCAACACAACGCCTCAGTTATTTTATGGATATTCTTCTCAAACCTTTAACAAGCAACGTCAAGAGCTATGTGCGGGACGACATAGATTTTCTTCAGAAGTTACCAAAACATATTGACACCGATTCAACATTAGCAACTTTCGACGTTTCTAGTCTGTATACAAACATATCGCATGAATTAGGAAGAGAAGCCCTTGAATTTTGGATAGAGAAACACGCAAGTAGCATGGACAAGCGTTTCTCAAAGGATTTCATTTTGAAGAGTACGGAAGTAATTTTGAAGAATAATAACTTCAATTTCAACGGGAAAATATTCAACCAAATCAAGGGAACAGCGATGGGTACAAAGTTTGCACCAACATATGCCACTCTTGTCATGGCATATTTAGAAGAGAAATTATACAGCAAAATCAACGAAATTGATGGATCCTCTTTCAAAAACTACTTTATAGCCAACTGGCTTCGGTTCTTGGATGACTGTTTTATTGTTTTACCACGAAAAAACGGAAACGCCGAACAATTAAAAGAGTTACTTAACTCATTAAATGGACATATCTCTTTCACCTGTCAAGAAGACTACAGGGAAATTCCGTTTCTGGATATTATGGTCTACAGGGAAGAAACGGAATTGAAAACGGACGTATTTTCAAAGGAAACAGATACAAAACAGTACCTGCCGTTCCATTCGTGTCATCCGGGTCATACGAGACGGGGAATACCGTACAATTTAGCAAGGCGAATATGTACCATAGTGGATGACAGTGAGTTAAAAGATCGTAGACTGAAGGAACTCATACCAACAATGATAAAACAAGGATACCCGAAAAACTTGATACTATCGGGCATAGAGAGGGCAAAAGCTATTCCACACGAGCAACTTCGAACTGTGAAAGAAGGCCGTATACCGACACAAAATATATTCCATTGGTTACGACGCATAATCCGAATAACCCGAACGCATTTAATATCATTAAAGAGACATTACCCATGCTCAACGGCAGTCAACGAATCAAAGACAGTATGAAAGATGTTAAAATTATCAATAGTAAAAGACAAGGACCGAACCTTAAAAAATTATTAACGAGGGCGCGTTTTACTTTAGAAGAAGAGGAGGTTCATGGAGTAAAGAAATGCGGATCAAACAAATGCGGGACTTGTGCTTATATACTAGAAGGCAGGCAATTTAAATTCAAGGGAGCAAATAAGGTCTTTGAGGTGCAATATAATATGACCTGCAAAGTAACCAATGTGATATATGTCATAACATGCGCTGGTTGTGGTGAAAATTATGTGGGACAAACTGGAGATATTCTGAGAAATCGAGTGACTGTACATAAACAACAGATACGAGACCCTGAAACTCGACAGATTGGTCTAAGTAGACATATTGACGAATGTGGAGCTGGGAAATTTACCATATTTCCATTTTACAAAGTATTGAAAAATGACAAAGACTTCAGAATACAGAAGGAAACATTATTTCGAAAGAAATATAATTACGTCTTAAATGAATTACCAAATTGATATATTTATTGTGTAGTTCACGTCTAGTCAAACTGTTATTGCAAAATGTGTATTATGACGTTAAACGTAAAAGAGCGGACAGTCAAAATTATGACGTCACGCTTTAATTCAAACATAGCATGACGCTACGCGTCATGGCTCAACGTTGGAAAAATATTCTATTCGATATGACGTCAGTGTATGACGTAGCGCTGTAAATTTGGAATATATCGTATGAACGTTAAATTCAAAGTCATTAAACGTCTGATGAGCCACCGATGATGTGGTGAAACCGGTAACGACGAATTCCAGCTGTCAGTGTCATTTTATTTTATTTTCTTTTCTATATATTATCCTGGGCAGGTATTCAACTGTTATTTATCTATATATATATATATATATATATATTCGCTTGGTAAGACCCTTTAGTAAAAGTGGTATCATTGATATCTACTAAAGACTGGGATAGCCTACAATATGATGGATTTTTCTATCCTAACACAAACGCAACGACTGATATTGGGCTAATTGTAGAGTCGCTAATTTTGTTACACAGGCGGGGGTGTGGTCGGTGGTATTAGCGTGAAGTGTCGAAATATGTGGTCTCTATATATAACCCCATGCTTTATATAAATCCACATCAAGGTGTGAAACGGACTTTGGTTGAATCGAGAAATAAACGGTTTACCGCCAAACAAAATACATCAGAATATTCTACAAGCACCACTTTATATATTCCCGTCGTCAAATTAGAAAATTTGTGCAATTGTTTACCTTTGCCGGGCGATTCAAAATCCAACGTAACTGTCCATACATCTAGGAACAGTTAGATTATGGCGGGCTTCGTTCTCAATTCTGATTGGTCAGTCGCGACAGCTGATCAGTGCGTGACCTCTCTTGCCGGAGGCGTGTCGCGACTGACCAATCAATTATTCCTGTACTGATGTCGAGCCGAAAAAATTACTATGTTTTCTATCTGTCATACTCTATATGCTATACAAATACAGTCCAGTTTGGAAATGAACATCTTAAATGAGAACACAAATGGAAAATTCAAACGTCTGGGGGAGAGAGATGTTGTTGCTTTTTTTCCGGAAAATCTTAAAATTTATTTCATGAAAATATTTGTATTGGTTGATGAGATAATTCACTTCAAAGAATTATGAGACTGGTACAAATTTGGTATCCAAATGAGCTTTGATTGTGTCATACAGTGCAGTAGAGATAATTAGATAGACAAATAATGGTATATATTCTTTTCTAAGATATATAGGATTCTGATTGTTTTGCGTTCATTAACATTGTGTTCACGGGTTATTGGATATTAGTTTCGTGACTTGGTTGCCAATAGTTTCACAAATAGGGTTACTATAGCAACCGGAAACCAAGTGCAGTATCTCCGAAAAATAAATAGTTGAAGTGATTTTTCGATGCATATGAATAGCAAATACCGTTGTTACTGAATATTCAGTAATTACGATTTCATAACCTGCACACGTTTCAAAATAAAGCCCTGAATAACTGGTTGCTTGGGTAAACGTATTTCTAAACAGAATCAGAATTTTTCCAAAAACAAAGTCATATACTTTGCATAATGCCATAAATTATCAATATTGTAAATTTAAAAGAGATTAAACATCTAGATCTTGCAAATATACTGGCATAAATTTAAATCGTTTACTCGGTGACATAACACAATGTCAGTTGCATGCACTCCCTGAATATCAGATTTAAACTTCAAAGAACGACAGTGAGTGAGTGAGTGAATATTATTTCACGTCGCTTTCAACTATATTTCAGTGATATCACGACGTTGGATCCTATTCCTTTTCACACCCGGGAACCACACGGATGGGGTCCTATTTCTTTTCACACCCGGGAACCCCACAGGTGCCTCAGTTAGTCGCCTCTTACGACAAGCTCTCTGAGGAGCTGAAGCTTATTCTTACCATGACCTGCGGTGTGCACGACAGCATCCCAGGTCAATCCCCGGCAGCCCACAGGGCTCAAAGAACTACAGCAACCTTTACGAGTATTCACATGTGGTAAACGGTTTATTACTCAGAATTGTGAGCACTCTCTATACCGTTTGGGCTCCCATTTAATATAGGTTCATTCGAAACTTTCTCAGAAATTAATAATACCCTACATTTCAAAACGACATCCATTTATTATTGGACTGTTATCCCCAAAATACATTTGTCGCGGTTTTCCCATCGCCACTATTGCCAAACAATTCCATCGTCTCTTCGATTATGGTTTTACTGGAATTGGCATCACGTTGGCGACGAGCGGTGGTCATGGCCTAAGTCAAGACTTCGAAACAGGCCTCGGGATGAATTCCATCACTTGGTGGACATTCGTGACTTCGAGACCGTGGGTCAAGTACCGTCGTAGTAAGTGGGTGTCCAGCAGGTTCTTCTCTTCCAATAAAAAACTCCCGATCAGCATACGCCGGTGCAACCTCAAAACAGGGTTATCTCCCCTTATGTCATGTCGATCGACCCTGCCTTCAGTCACTTACCGAAGGTGAAAAAAACACACACGTTATTTCAAACGGTCGGTGCTCGGAGTACCGATCGTTAGTGTTTGAGGATTGGAATCACGATCATTCAGTGTAAAAGCAGGATAGAAAAAAACTGACATCATCGCAGATTCCACTTTCAAGCGATCGGTGTTTGGAGTGTATTAAACAATACATTTGATAGATAATCGTTTTTACAACGTTTACAGTAAATAATGCGAAGTTTATTTATTAATCCCGTTTTTCTAAGCTCTTAGTTTGCGGACTAACCACAGCCGAAGCGTACTGGCGTGGTGATGTTCCATCAGCTCATGAATCAAGCAGTCCCAAATAGTAGTGTCTGTTGTTCCAAGGCAAGGGAGACTACTAGTAGTATAAAGAAAACTTCCTGGAATTCTCCGCAGAGTGCGTCGTCACCAAGCCATGTAGCCTTTGACAGAGATTAAAAATGCGAGATTATCACGTAGCGCATTTCGGGGATTCGGCAGACCAAAGAAAACAAACAGTCGGTAAATAATTAAATAACTGTTCACCTCTTCACAACAACAACACCAACAACACTACGTTAACATATCAGTAACGTTTGTACTTCGGAATCAAATGCTAACGCACATTCACATATGAAAAATTAAATATCTTGGTATTTAGTATGTTGATAAGGATTGTTTTGCTGCCAAGATTCGGGTTTTGTGAAATGATTTTTTTGGTGCCGGGCTATATGAAAAGTGAATGAAGGCAGGGTCGATCGACATTGCCTGAGAGGAGATAACCGGGTTTGGAGGTTGCGTTCCTCGCCATACGCTTGCATGGTGATGATGATGGTTCGGTGATCCATAAGACGGTCGCGGTCGTGCAGAAACTTTGGTTGACTGCGTTGCCTCCTGGGAAACACACTCCACACGGGCGTAGTTCAAACCCAGGATACAGTCGCGGTTCTGGTTCACATCCTGAGTCCACGGCGCTCGATATAGCGCTCTCCCATGAGCGAAAACTCATAACCGTGTCAGTAGCAGCCGTTGAACTGGAACACGGTCGGCTTTTGGTTCATGATGGCGAAACTTGTGTTCCGTGTTGTTGGCATGGTGACGGATGGTCGCGACTCATCGTTGAGCTTCCGAATGGAGCCATTTTTGTTATGTTCCGTGGTACGTTGGGGCTTGAACTGCTGGCCATCGGGGTGCTAAAGATCGCGCTAGTTAGAGGACGTTGTCATCGAAGCCGATCATCTAATGACAGGCATTCTTACCACCCTTCCCACAATGTTGGGTTTGAAACATTCGAAAATGTCGACTTCTTTCTGCTCGATGAGGGTGAAAAAGGTAGGTAGGCCTAGGTATTGAAAGAGATACTGTAGTGTCAGGCCGAGAACGCCTTCAGTCTTAACAGCTATCCTATCTCTAGAAGGAAAAACAAAAATAGCTAACACTACACTTTGTAGTTTATCATTCTGTGGTAATTTTTAGTGTATTTGCATACCCCCGCGAGCAGAGGACCATGGGATATTCAGAATGGCGATCATATGGGTAGTCGATGACTGTCGTCGTTCTTCTTCAAAATTCCTGCTTTCCGCGACGAAAAGTACACAACTATTTTATTTCACATCAATTTATTCATTGATTTATCATTCAGTTTTTTTGCGAAGAAATTACATAAATAACGACATCTAAAAATCTGAGTGAAAAATCCACCGTGACGCCATCATTGCAGCCATCTTCGATTTTTTTCTTGCAGAGCTTGACCCATGGGTATAGTGATGTACGTTTCACGAGTACAGATCTCACCGCCCAGAATTTAACCCGAGGACAGTTAATTGGTTCAAATATTATAGGAAACGTAGTTTCTGTGCCAATGGTGTGGGTGGTTGGGTCGTCGTGTATGTTCGATCTCCTCCTGGGCTTCATCCGCGGTGTCATTCTCCGGCTCCGCCGTCGGAATACGCATATCAAGTGCCACTAGGACAACACGGTATGTCGTGGAGGCGAGATACTCCGTACTGGCTTAGCTCCCGATAATCCAGCACCCGGGTAATCAGGGCGTACGGGCCACCAGTAGAGACGAACAGATCGGTTCCTTCAGTATGCAGCCAGTATATTCGTCTGTGGAGTCAAATGACTTTTTGTCAGTAAGCCAGCATCGTTTTCAGCTACCCTTGATGTTGCGTTTAATCGTAGCCGGGTACGTTGGTGTGAATACTCAAGAGAATGTGGCGCTGGGTCCATCAGGTTTTGGCCGACATCGTTTGCACCGGTTTCAGCAGGGCTTCAACATGATAACACACCTAATACGGAAAATAGGGTTGCTCCATGTCGACATCAGTGTCAGTAGTATAGAAAGGCGAAATCTCTTAAGATATTTGATCGGTGCATTAAATGTGGAGCGAAATGTGGAGGGTTGATGACGTCGCGTAAGGTGACGTCACTTCCGGAACAAAGGTTCAACATGCCGACAGCATGATTGCCCCACCCATTGCACGGACCGGGCGGTGTTACGGACATTGGCAAGCGGCGCGTGCAAAAATGGCCACCATCACGTTCCAGGAAGGCCCACTAAACCTGAATGATTTGAAACCGGATTCGTTGGTAGTCATCCATGATCTTATGACGAAGGCCAATGCTTGAGTCACTCAGCTCTTTACCAAAAGCAGTAATCATGGCCGGCTCAGCATCATCTACATTGTGCAGAATCTATTCAGTAAAAACAAAGAACATCGGAACATCAGTTTGAATGCCCACTAACTGGTGGTGTTTAAAAACTCGAGAGACACCACTCAGCTGCGGTACCTGACGAGACAGATGTACCCCGGATGCACCAGGTCTGCGTTGGAAGCCTTTGAAGATGCGACAACCCCTCAACACGGGTATATGCTCTTTGACCTGAAGCAAGACACCCCGAAACACCAGAACGAATACGTTCCTTACGGAAATCTTTCACTTCCTTTAAAACACCACACCTGGTCACGATGCCTCACCGCTTGAGCGTCGTGACACGTAGCAAGTCACAGCGACGATCACGACGCCAGGATCAGGCCCCAAAGGCCAGAGAACACTACTAAAACCAACAGCGGCAGCGCGAAATCTCAGTCGTCATGATTTACCCCACAATACCCAGTAATAGCTCGGCTACGGTGTTTCTTAAAAACAGCTTAGCCCATTATGCCACGCTGCTACCACATCCTTTAGATCTCACCAACCGTCGGGAGTGTGGCCTATTGGTTATTCAGTAACCGTGCATGTGGTACAACGTACAACATGACAACATGGGGCGGGAATACATCTCGGGCGAACACCCCTTGAAAGATAATGCGTGCCCTTGAGTCATTTTCCAGCACGGTGGTAATCTGGTTTGTGTCCATGTTAGGTGGCGAAGTCACACAGGACGTGGGGCGCCTTGTCCGCTTGAATGTTGTCAATATCGGGTGGTACTCCTGATGGTACTCCGAAGGCCCGTCCAAAGTGAATTTCCAACAGTAAGTTGCCTTGCCTGGCGAGGTTCAGCTGATGGTGGTTCTCTAAGGTAGGGGTCAGATCCAAACAGAGCAACTTGTATCCATTAACGTAGTTCTCCCGACTGATCTTACATATGGTACAAGGTACAACATGATACGGTGTGGTACGAGATCGTGTACGAAGGCAACACATATAACTTCACTCTTCCCGAAGGCCAGTACCATACTTTTAAAATATTCATCCATGCGTTGCGTAAGCTCATCAAGAGCTCGAGCCCGAAAGGAATGAATATATCTTCCAGTTTGCGAACATGATCCATTTGGAGTACAAAGAGTGGAACGGGCGCAACCGACCTTCGCCTTGATGGTCACTGACTTGAACAGGCACGCAGCCGACTATAGGATCATCATCCGAAATGTGAAACCGAATCCAGCCGTCCAATTGAGGTATCTCGAGGTCTGCAAACCAGAGTGTTAAACTTGTTCAGGGGAGCTGCCTATGCGGTTCATCCTGGCCAGTGTGTAAAATACCCGTTTCCGCGGAGCCCACCCGGAGAACCCATTCAGCTATAAGCATTTTGGCATTAATTTTGTGGGCTTGCATGTGGACGGACATCTGGTACGAGCCACTGCCATAACTCCGAATGTTCGGCGTGAGAATTTTATTTGAGCCTACAGAGCCTGTTTACAGCGACAGGTCAAATCAACCAGGATGAAGGGAATACGATCAATCGGGAAGACTACATTAACGGATACACGTTGCTCTGTTTGGATCTGACGTTGGAGAACGAACATCAGCTGAACCTCGCCAGGCAAGGCAACTTACCGTTGGAAATCCACTTTGCACGGGCCTTCGGAATACCATCAGGAGTACCACACGAGATTGACATCATTCAAGCGGACAAGGCGCCTCACGTCCTGAGTGGATTCGTCACCTAACATGGACACAAACCAGACTACCACCGTGCTGGAAAATGACTCAAGGGCACGCATTATCTTTCAAGGGGTGTTCGCTCGAGATGTGTTCCCACCCCATGCTTGAACCTAAATGTGGGGCTACATTCAATCAATCTGGTATGGGTCTATCAGCCGCCTGGAAAAGTAGCAAGCCAGTGACCTAGGATGGGATCCAATGTAACCAATCAATACCCCAGAAAAGAAACCAATGCAAGAGCACTGCGGTGAAAGATAGAGCCAATGAATTATCCCACAGACCAGATAGATGTTTTGGTCTAGGTTAAGAGCTCGCATTCCAACACAAACTTTCGACGAACAAGAACCATGGCCAGTTATAGCTACAAGATCAACAGGTGGAGTGACGAGGTCCGGGAAAAGACCAGGAAGACGAGAATGTCCAAGGCGGGTGTCGTAGCGTCCACCGAAGCAATGCCCAGAGCTTATGATGATAGAAAGCCGAGGAGGGGCAACACGGATGCTAGGCATGCATAACCCCGGAAGGGTTAGTACCATCTACCTGGACTGCAGGGGAGAGACCAGACCACCATCCTTCTGAGTACCGGTAGTACTCGACATCAACTGGGCAGTACGTCTCCCTAAACAGTGGGAAAACACTCTAAAATCATCCAAAGTTCTTTTTCAGGACCAACCATTCTATGCGAAAGAAAATGTTTTATTAAGCACAATGTGCAGCCACATACTCTCACATCACATTACCGCAGGGCGGAAGTCTGTGTCCAAGCGACCCATTTGGTGCAATTCCCATGTCTCTAGGCCCCCAGGTTCTCGGTTTAGGACATGCGGAGAAAAGGAAGGTTCCCTACTTGGCATTTATGCTGGACATATAGCTGACGATATTGTCGGGGACCATGCTTGATGACTTGCATTCCGCGAGATGTCAATATCATTGAAGTAACTGAAGGACATATAAAGTAGTATGCAACAGCAGGTAACTCTTGCTGCATTTTACCCGCATTTAAATGCGCATTCAGGGACAGATAAAACTTGCTGGGCAGTTACGTGACCGGAAGTGACCTTTGCCGGAACTAGAGTGAACTTGATCTCCGTGACGTCACCAATGTTTGGGCCGTGATCGCCCTCTGCTCAAAATCGTATTATTGTGACGGGCAGGGCAACAAACAACAACAAGTTCAGTTGTAAAGGAGTCAACCGTCTGGATAGTAACATCACTAAAGCCCTGTGCCTCGATGTACTACAAAGCCAGTCCAGTGCCAGTGGGACCAGCAAAGGATTTCGGGTCGTCCAAAACCAGATGCACTCCTACGCACAGCAGCGGCACGCCTTCACCTTCTTCTACCCCAAAGCGAAAAGTTTTCCCAGATGGTGTGACCACGACTTATCTGGATATTTAGAGTGAGGGATACCCCAAAAATGCTAAGGTGAAGGCGAACTAAAACCGAGGATATTCCACTGGACTTGTGTTGTATATATGTTGTGTTCTCTGTTATGAAAACAAAACCTGTTTTTTTCCTCAGCAATGTGATTTGGTTCTTTTGTATATCAGAGTTAACCGAATTACGGAAATGCCCCAGTTTCTGAAGGGGCAAAAGACGCTTCTTGATCTTTTGGAAGAGCTAATTTGGTCGCATTGACCTTGGAAATTTGCATGTAAAATTTGCATAGGCACTATTGACCAAAACATTGAAGTAACTGAAGGAGATCTTTGTTCGCATTTAGGGGCAGAGAACTTTTGCTGCATTTTTCCGTTGATATCTATTTTCATCGAGGTAACTAAAGGAAAAAGTCGGGCTCATTCATGGGGAGATAACTCTTGCATGCGTTTGACAGCATTACTTTCTCACCCCACATTACCCTAGGGCGGAATCCTGGGTCCAGGCGACTCATTTGATGAAATCCTTATGTCCCTAGTCCAACTGATTCTCCGTCAGGGGTTTCACATCCGTTTTCGCATATGCAGCCCTATTTCCGCACACCACCTTATCATAGAGCGGAAGCCTTGGTCCAGGCCACTCATTTGGTAAAATCCCAACATCTCTAAGCCCTCCGGATCCCGGACAGGACATGTGGAGTTCCCCACTTGCCTGTGTACGGGCAACTCATTAGGTGAAATTCCCATGTCTCTAGCTCCATTGGTTCTTCGTAAATGGTTCCACTTCCGGTCGCGCATGCGCGGTCCTACTTCTTCGCCCCACATTACCCTATGGCGGATCCTGTGCCAGGCGACTCATTTGGTGAAATCCCCATGTCTCTGGCCCCAGTGGTTTTCCATACAGGGTTCCACTTCCGGTTGCACATACGCAACTTATTTCCACACCCCATATTACCATAGAACGGAAGCCTGGGTTCAGGCCACTCATTTGATGAAATCCCAATGTCTCTGGGCCCTCCGGTTCTGGGAAGGGACATGTGGAGAAAATAAGGGCTCCCCAAATTGCCATTATGCTGGACATATAGCTGGCGATATTGTCGGTGACCATGTTTGATCACGTGCATTCCGGGAGATGTCAATTAGCATTGAAGTAAGTGAATGACATATAAAGTAGTATGCAGAGGCAGATAACTCTTGCTACATTTTACCCCGGACATGTCAATCAACATTGAAGGAACTGAAGGACATATAAAATAGTATCAGGTGCAGATGACTCTAAGTGACTAAAGGGGAAATTCTGGCTTATTCATGGGGAGCCACGTGACCGGTGAACTTTTACTCCTGTGCACCATATTTATCCGGTATTGTGAGCATTCGCAGGGATCAAAAGCACTCCAGGTCACGTGACTGTGCATGCACGAGTTATCTCCCAATGCACGAGTTATCTCCCCATGAATGTGCCCTTGTGAAAATTATTTTATGGCCGGGCGACGTATGATGTGAAATAAAATAATTTTTGTCCACTTTTCATCGCGGAAAAGTAGAAATTTTGAAGAAATATGACGAAAACATCACTTTTCTGGTACCCCACGTGGCTGCCATCTTGAATTTACCCATGATCTTCGGCTCGGGGGGAGGGGGGGCGGGGGTTATGCAAATAATCTCAAAATTACCCCAATTTGATAAACTATAAAGTCACGGAGTTTCAGCTCTCCATTTCCTGTCGTTCCGGATATAGTGCAGAAAGTTAGGTCATCTCCACCCCCCCCAGCCCAGGCCTGATAGGGTTAAAGTTCTTCATAACAATTTTCACGCACATGGGGCGATCCGGTTCGAGCAATATTTCGGTAAATTTTTCATACCTCTTGAAAACAGTATATGCCTTATTAGAAGGTATTTTCGTCACGAAGTAAGTGACAGATTATCCTCTGGTTTTAATTATCTCACTTCTGAAAAAGTAAACTGCAGTAAATCCAGCTTAATCTAGGATTTGGGTTGTTTGGATAAATCATTGTTCAATTATAGGCGTCATATCCCATATTCAGTATTTAGCTGTCATCTACAAACGAATTATCTCGTCAATAATCGAAATACCTTCGTACCACAGTTAACATCAATTCCAAATCTGCACGAAGTTCAAAACAAACGACATTCCTAATGAAAACATCAGTCAGTATGAAATATCTCTCCTCATTATTCATTCCCCTTTAGCTAAAAATTAGTAATTTCTTTTCAATACTCACAGGATGTTTGGACCTAGCCATCATTGGAGGTGGTATAGGAGGGACCTACTCGGCATGGAAGTTGAAGGATAGAGGAATGTCAATAGAAATATTTGAACAAAGTGACAGGATTGGTGGTCGACTCTTCACCGTCTATCTACCATCCATGCCAAACGTCGGAGCAGATCTTGGGGCTATGAGGTACATACCCGGTGAACATACCATACTAGAGAGCTTGATAGAAGCGTTTAACCTACAGAGCGTTCCATTCAAACCATCAGCTGAAGAAATACTGTACTATCTACGGGGCACCTATCTGACCAAGGAAGAACTTAACACAACCAAACTACCCTACCGTCTGAAGCCAGATGAACCCAAGGACCCAGGTGAACTTAGATGGTAAATGATTGCTCTCAGATGAAATTAGTTCTATTATGCAATACTGGTTTCAATTCCATCGCATTCTAGTCATGGAATATTATATCTGAATTCAGCCCTATATAAATCCCGTGCGAGTTGAAACTACTATTGTTAGCCAATCAGATGGATAGCTGGTTGTAACTATTTCAAAATCACGCCCACAGTAATTACACACGGTAGCACGTGGTCTAATATATAAACATTATCCTGGAACAGTTTCCAAATATGGCATCATTTCTAGACAGGGTCCGTAAACATCAAAGAGTTTACTCCCGCCGAAAAGTCTGGCTTTGTTTGGGGTAGAAAATATCAAAAGATTGTGCCGTGCGAAGATGTTAATCTCCTTGAAGTCAACGTCAATCATTGTAAGAGCGAAAAGGTTGAAATGGTCGTGATTGGCTTATTATGGAATCTCGTAGAATATCGGCGAACATTTCGCACGAAGTTTTCATAGCGTTACGTCTAGATGGTATTCCTCTGATTTACCATCTTGGTTTACTTAGATTGGTCCAGAGTAAGGCCAGCGGAAAAATTGTCTGACTCCACCAACACCACACTGTTTAAAACATATGGTCGCTCCGACCATGTAAACTGTGGTCGAGGGATATCCGACTAAGAAAAAGTCATCAGTCGAAAAACGACTAAGAAATATTTGCTCGCTCCGACCATATAAAGTATATGATACAGTCGTGACCGACCAAGTATTCTCTTGTAAACTCTGGTCGAAAGGTATCTGATAGAGAAAAGGTTGTTCGGAAATGAGTCGTGGTCGAAGAAACGACCAATCAATATATTGTCGCTCGGACTAGGAAAAGTGTGGTCAGATAGCCGTCAGGTAATCGTTTGGACAATTTTGTTCTAACAGTGCCGATGAAACGTCTGAAAGTGTTCTTTAGAATGCGATTTCATACTCAAAGTTAATTTAAAGGTTTTGGAATATGGTCATTTATATGACCCATACCATAAGACACTTATCGCAAGATGTAGAAAAAAGTTTGCCGTGACACCCACCCTAGAAATTCTTCAAGGGCGAGGGTGGGGGTTGCCCTGACATAAAATGCGAATATGCATGAGTTGAGCACACTCTCGGGCCCTTAAGGGGATTTGGCTTAATGTCACACTCAAGTTTGTTTCACTCATATGGTGACAGTCAGTTTGGTTGGTGGAGGAAGCCGGAGAACTCGGAGAGAACCACCGCCCTTCGGCAAGTAACTGACAAACTTTCATACATGGACCAGCTGCATGTGTGACAGAAAACATAGACGTCTAATTTACATTGGAAATGTATCCATTTTCAGGAAATTCTATCAAGAAGCATTGAATGTGTCCAAGACGGACGAAATTCCAGACTTCAATAAGGCGACAACACCGGATGGTAAACCTCTTTACAAACAAGGGTGAGATCTATATTTTTCTCTGTGATATGACATATGGAAGTACAGTCGTCAGACCCCACATTCAGTATGAAGTCGTCTGCCAAAAAATAATTTTTACATCTGAATATGAAGATATAACATGAAAAATAAAATAAAAATTTTTATTGACTGTTACTTTGCGCAGACCTTTCAATCTTAGATGCGCAGATGGCTGTTATTTTGCACAGACCTTTCAAATCTTAGTTGCACAGACGGCTGTTATTTTGCACAGACATTAAAATTCTTTGCTGCACAGAATACGCACCCCCAGGGGTCACTAGTAGAAAAGGGCATTTGGTTTATCTTTGAACAATTGCTGATGCGTGCTCATGACCTTTGCGGAGGGTTATGACCTCACTTCTGGACAATCCGCGCATGTGCTCAATCCACAAAATAAATAAAGTAGCCCTTATAATAGCAAAGAAGATAATATAATTGAGAAGAGCTAAGGTCTTCTCAAAATTGGATTTGAAATCATCAGCTAGAGCTTTACGAGGACTCCAGGTACATTATGACGTTTTCTACTCACGTTGTTTTAAGATGGTACAAGCGGTTGAATTTTGGGATAACGTCGGCAACTGAAATATTCCAAAATAAAATCGGTGAAATTCTGGAGGAAATTCCTGGAACTCTGAACATGAGTGATGATCTGCTGATTTTTGGTAAACCCAGGGAGCTCATGATATCGCTCTGGAACGTACCTACGCCAGATTACGTGAGAAGAAAGTTACCTTAAATCCGCTAGAATACTAGGGCTACGTGTTTCCGCGCTCTGTAAAACATGAATACCCAGAAAATCCAAGTGAAGTTTGAAACCTCCTTGGAATGACCATGCGCCTATGTATCGCCATTCATTCAAGACTACGCCACGACTACGCAACCACTTCATCATTTGACAAAAAAATGATGCATCTTGGGAATGGACTGAGGTTCATCAACAAGCCCTCGATACACTGAAGGACCAAATAACCGCGGCACAACGATGGCATACCTCGGCCCGGCAAAAACGACAGAAGTTGTAGATGCCAGTCCCTTTGGTCTCCGTGCTATAATTGCCCAACGAGATTCACCAACCTCTGACCGACGACCGATTGCATATTCCAGCAGAGCCTTAAGTGCAACGCTACAGTCAAACGGAACGCGAGGGCCTGGCGATTGTCTGGGTGTGCGAACACTTCAACTTATATCTGTACGCATCCAAATTGACCCTGGTGACAGATCACAAGCCACTGAAGCTAATATTCAACAACCCAGCTTCTAAGCCTCCCGCCCGAATTGAAAGGTGGTGACTACGTCTACAAATATCTTACTGTCTCTCTCGCTCATCAAGGTCATCAAGGTCGTGTGAAAAGCAGGCAACTCATCCGGGAAAAGTTCTGGTTGACAATATGATTGATCGATGCGTACCCTGTCAGGCAGCTACACCTGAGACAACGAGAGAACCATTGTTAATGTCTGACCTAGCTCCAGCTTCATGGTCCCAAGTTAGTACAGACTTTTTTGGACCATTTCCTTCCAATGACTATCTCTTAGTAGTAGTCGGCGACTAGTCGTTTCCACGTACGGCGTATGGGCACACCGGTTCTCGTCAGATCGCCGAATTCAAGCAACGTTGAGCTCGATCAATACTTGGATGGGTAATCGGGAGCTGTACTGGCTGGGCTGATCAGTGTCCAGGATAACAGGAACTGTGAACTCTCTCGTGTTCTAGCACATGTAGGCACCGTTGATATGACTGAAAAAATGTTGAAAACGACGTTAAATCCTACCCACTCACTCACTCGCTCCAGATAGTTGAGATCGTGTCATCTACTCTCTTCCAAAGCTCGACAAAGTGTTCTCCATCTTTGGGTATCTTGAGACTCTGAAGACCGACAATGGTCCACCTTTCAATGATGATGAATTCACCAAATTTATGGAGTATTCTGAAGTAAAACACAGGAAGATTACCCCACTGTGGCCAGAAGCTAGTGGCGCGGCAGAGAGAATGATGCAGTCTATCGAAAAATCCATCCGCAATGCACACGTCGAAGGGCGAAAATGGAAACAAGAACTTTACAAGTCCCTTAGGAACTATTGTTCTACATCACATGGTACCACAAAAGTGTCCCCTGCCATACCTATTCTGAATCGCAATCTTTGTATGGGGCTTCCAGAGGTCGCCGTCACACTGGATGACAATTCGATTAGACAGACAGATCAACGCCAAAAACAGAACATCAAACAGTATGCAGATTTGCGACGCCACACAAAAAAGGTGGGTGACCCTGTTTTCGTGAAACAGAAGAAACAAAATAAACTGTCTACTCCGTTTCAACTTAGTGCCTACATTGTTGTTCGGCGAAAAGAATCTGTGATCACCGCTAAGAGAGGGGACTACTACGTGACTCGCAACTCCTCGTTCTTCAAGCGTCTGAAAACCAAACCGAATGATGACCTCAGTGATTATGCCGAAGGTAGTGATGATGACGTAACACCCACAGAAACACCGAGTGAGACTCCAGATCGATATTCGCTCCGTCGCAACCGTCATCGTCCACGTCATCTGGAGGACTATGTCTGTGACCGTATAAGTTCATTAATAGTATCTGTGTTCAAGAAAACTGATCGTAGATATATTAATGTCGGAAGCCATAAAGCATTCTTTAGCTCGACTACATACAAGAGATATCATTCATGGGATGTTTCTTTGTTTATAGAGTTGCTTGAATTTCTCATTAAAAATATCTATGTGAAATTTGGCAACACAATATCAGCAGCATATAGGTATTCCAATGGGTACTAATTGTGCACCCCTGTTGGCTGACCTGTATCTGTTCTCTTATGAATATGACTATATGCAGGCGCTTTCAAAAACCGATCCATTCAAAGCCCGTTCCTTCTCATTCACCAAACGCTATATAGACGATCTTCTCGCTGTGGATAATCGCTATATAAATGACGCAGTGAAGGATATATATCCACCTTCACTAGATTTGAAGGAAACTACAGATAGCCCTACAGGCACATCTTACTTAGATATCTACCTCTATAAAAATGAAGCGGGCATTCTCTCTCGTCGACTTTATGACAAAAGAGATGATTACAATTTCGACATCGTAAACTATCCCTTTCTGGACAGTAATATCCCAGTGGGACCTGCATATGGCGTATACATATCTCGCTTAGTAGCATTTGCTAGATTCTGTGTTAAATGTGATGATTTTAATCAACGTCACAAAACATTGTTGCAGAAACTTATAAAACAGGGCTATTCCACCAAGCGCCTCCACTCAAAGTTTCTCAAATTCGGCGATACATATCGCATGCTGATAGCAAAATACGAACGTAGCGTGCAAGATCTATGGCGCTACGTTTCGTAACTTGTGTCTAATTCCGCTTAACCCGGGGCTAGGGGCCGTATGAACCCATGTACTTCAAGATCCTCATGGTACTCATATGAACAGTCACAATCAAAGCGTGACTGAGATACATCATTCTTTAGATGACGACTTTACAACGAATATTATGGATTAAGAATACTGATCAGCGATACGGATTTGATATTTTGGAACATCATGATGTCTTGCCGGCATCATTGAAAACTGTTGACCGCTTCTCTCTTGCAGGAAACAAGCCTATGTTTATGTATACTTTTGTCTTTTTGAATTTGGTGCTAATACTGTTATATGGAAATGGAATAGGTCTTTGGATTATGGACGCGGATATTCTCTAATGGACGACGGCTGGATTATGAATGACGGACTAGACGCTTGTAACCACAATGTGAATTAATTCCATGGAACAGTGAAAATTCATTCATTCCTTTTCAGAATATTATTATATGGGAATAGAGTTATTTCCCTTGGTTTATGGAACAGTGTATAAATCATGGTTAATGATGAATCGAATGAATATTTCTTTGGAACAGTGTTTTTTAGAAAAGTGAATCATTATGGAACAGTTTCAATTCCATGGAACAGCATCACTTTAATGTCAAAGTAATGTTTCTCTGAAACAATATAAATTCTTAAAAGATTGTTCCTCAACAGTGACATTTACCAGATATGTTGTTACATTTGAACACTGAACTATGGATGAAGGATTGTAGACAGGAAAATTTGGTTCTTGACCAGAAACGGTTTATTCTTTCTCTAGTTCAAGTTAATGAGTTCGAGTTACTCGCTCGAGTTAAATGACTTAAGTTCGGATCTTAACTATATGGTGCGACAAAGTGATCCAATACTTATTAGTTGAATTCCAGTCATCGGTTGACTTTCAATGTTATGAGTTTCGTACTTCCAAATGCTTAACGTTTTACATTAACATACGAGTTGGAAACTGCTACTGTGGTAAATGTCTATCTTCTGCCGAGTCTATTACACAGTCTGATATGTTACATGTATGATCATTCATATTATCAGTTGATTGCATGTTATATCCATTTATTTGAAAAAGGAGGGATGTAATGTTTCCACATTATACTGTTCAGGACACGATTCTATCTTTGGTAGTAACCGGTTTGAGAACTAAGGCTCTAGGATGAATCTGAGCAAGAAATACAACACATGAACTTGGCAAACCAACAGACTTTATTAGTCCTCATAGTATACACCACAGATTAGTCTCCATTATTATAACATATATACAGTTACAATATTGGACCTTCATTGAAATTGACCACCGGTTTAAACAGGTACTGTCCCTACATACACACATATTTAACTCATAAACACGGGATAAATCGAATAGCTATCAAGATTCAGTGTCGGGCATGGAACTGAAATCAGTGTTCTTTTTCGCTAGCCGAATATCTTTGGCTGTTTCTTTTTTTCTGAGTATTTCAGGGTTCGCTACAGGTACTCCTAAATTAACACTATCAGGGCCTAACAAGAAGTACCTGAGAAAAATATTTCAAAAAATGCTAATAGAGACAATAAATTGCATTCGTGCTAGTCTAGACTATCGACAGTTTCCATGTGTATTTTTTGTATTTGTGTGCTGTATGAGGCACCCCATAAGGTCACCTCTGATCGTTTTTCCCACCTCTTTCATATCTCGCCAATATATTATATGTATATAGTAGGATTCGGCTGTTTGACTGTTAATCCTCGAAGCCCGCCGTCTGTACAGGTCATTTGACAATTATATGTAGGTTTATTGCCTTGGTGGGAAAGTTACCGCGCCACTTATAGGTTAGATTTGCTGGGTATTCTTACATTTACCATGCTTAGCCCATGTTGAGGCATTTATCCCATCACACGCCCGCGATACGCATCCATCTACATCAGATGGCATTGAGCTGATATGCCGCCACAGCTCCCGCATTAGCGTATCTAATCTAATTCCGCTTAAGCCGGTGCTAGGGATCGTGTAGTTACCTCATAGCTTCCACATGAACATTCGCAATAAAAAGCACGACTGAGATGCTAAGGCTAAGTCTTAGAATCCTCCATATTGTAGACTGAATTCGAGATGCAGACGGGGACTTTCCCTTCCACATATTCGTCAATTTCCTCACCTCTTATATACCTCACCAATGTGTGTCCTATGCAGCGCGGGGTAAGGGGCATTTCCGTCTATCACTCAGAAAAGGAGTCGGCGTCTGCTTACAGTTCCGGTTTAAAGGCTTGTGGGATTCCAGTGACACGCAGGGGCTATATTGCTCGTTGTAATGAGAAGTGTGATCAGCGAGTGAGAAAATGGATCGACTTGAAAACCAGAAAATAACGAATCAGACGGTCGTATTTTCAGCCAATAGAATTCCACCGCGTTGAAAACGAATCAATGCAAATTGTGGTGGCCGGAAACCAAAAGCTGGGTCGGTAAATAGTCCTGCTTTCAGAATCAGGACTCGTTTTTTTCGAGTACTCACAAAGCTAGGTCATTCCACATTACAAAATCCATTTCTTACACTTCAGCAACATGCAGCTTGATAAATCCAGTTCACCACTCGCCAGGAATGCAGCACCACCCGTGGAGAGCAACTTCCCTACCGATCCTGACGAACCACCCAGTGAGACCATACCGGAAGAGAATGCCGTGAGCAATATGTACCTCGGAATTGGCCCACCATCCGTCGCTGCTTTCACCGCCATCGACTTGTGACGGACCTGCACAATTTCAGTTTAGTTGACAACACCAGACTGGCTCACTATACGCCGATATCACTTTGACCGAAAAAACTACAGCCTACCGGATGAATCCCAACCTTGGGTACATTCTACGACGGACCAGCTCCGGCATTTTTACCCGATTAATAATACACTCGTCTACCCGCAGCCCTTCGTCATCGCGAACCGTGCTTCGCTGGAGACGACCCTGGATCGACTGAAGACCTTAGATCCCTTAGAATTGTCTCGTCACAAAAGCTCCACACCAAATTGCAGGTGGAGATAACGACCAACGTTCCCTTTTTTATCACCAAGCAGATCGACCAGCCTCTCTGTACTCCCACCATGCTACCGTTCTAGTTTAGATGTCGGGAAGGCATATATGCCTTAGCGAATACGGCTCGCGAAACCCTAAACCGACCTGAAATGCCTGCTCCGCTGTTTACCGATCCACTTGGATCGGACTGGACCCAGGAGATTTGATCGAACTGCCAATAATTAGGAAGCAATACTTCCGCGA
>JAVTVY010005924.1:0-41300 GCA_036873755.1 Hanleya hanleyi
TGCTTGTCGAAAATGAAGTGTCAGCACCACTTTCCCGCGTTCGAATGCCACCGGTCGTCCTGTGTCATCTCTTATATCCACCGTGATCGTGTTGATGTGGGTTTTGTCGTACAGGCAGGTAGAGCATGTGGGTGAAACTGTGGGTGACTTGATCGCCATACTTATTTTTAATGGGCACCACCCGTAACAGAGGTGTGTTGATATCGCCCACGATGTGGTTGTCCACCACGTCCGAGTAGACGTAGAATCCGTACATACCCGACTTCATATCCATCGGGATCTCGCCATGGTGTTCGGTGGGACCAGCGAACGTCTGTAGATCGAAACCCAGCATTTGCTGTAGCATAGGACTCAGTACGACATTCGCGTTGGCGGTGACGATAAGCTCTGCCTTGTCGTTGTGTGCGTTGTAATCGAAGTTCACGTGATTCTTGAAGGGATAGGCTTTGATGGGTCTTGAAGTGTTTGTGACCTCCCGTAGAGCCTTATAATGCAACAGTCTTGACAGCCCACCCATGAACTCCTTGGGAGTATCGTATTGGCCTTCAGGGAGAGTGAGTCGGGTGTCTTTTCCTTCGTAGGTCACCTCGTACCACACTTCATTGGCCCGCACGTTGTACCACGAGTAAGGGTACTGAATATCCACCAGTCCACATTCCCACCGGCCAGGTAAATGCAACGGTTGTGGTAATTGAGTCACATACTTGGCCACGGTGTTGTCAGGAAACACATCCAGCGAACTGTTACTGGGTAGGGGGAGGTAAAACATGGCGACTGAGCTGTCCTGCTGCTGCTGTTGGTTTTAATAGGTGTTCCAGACCTTGGGTGGTTGTGTCCGGCGTCGTGTTCGTCGCGTTGACTTGCTACGTGTCACGGCTCTGAAAATGTGCGGTGTCCTGATCAAGGGTGGTTTTTTAAAGGTCTGAAAAGAAGGTGCCCGTTGTGGTGGTGGTGGAGTTTTGGGGGGTGACTCCGGTTCCCATTCGGATTCCCAAGGTTGTGGAATCTGTCGTGGTGCACAACTCGGCGATTGCTGGGTTTGCTGCATAAAGGCCCAGCGGTGGGGGTTCCCCACCAATTCCTGTGGTACATGCATGTCTTTCAAGCCTTGAGCGAAGACCTCCCATCCTTGAGGATCCGTGTGCGATCTGCGCTGACGCATCAGGTCATTCACTAAATCCGTCATGTGGGTCCCGGGGACCACCTGATTCTGTACCAGGAGTTCGCCTTTATCATTCCAAGTCATGTTAGAATTCTGTTTCATCCGTTGTAATACCAGGCCAGCTTGTTTCTTGAACGAGGCAGGTACACTCTTCAGCACTTCGTCTTCCACCCACTGTGAGGCTGTGGGGGCTACCCCTGGTAATGGCGGCTGTTGGAACGGTGCTGAGGTCGGCGGTCTGTCACGTGGTGGTGGTGGTGGTGGTGGTGGTGCTGTTGCTGGGGTAGACAGGGTTTTGTATTGGGCCATGAACGTTATGTACCGTTGAAGCGTCTCATTGTACCGTTGTACTTTCTCACTGTCGCTTAACCCCGGTCTCTGTAAGATCTGTTGCATCTCTCCATCGAGGGTGTTTATGGTCTTCACCGTAGGTGGCACAGGGTAGGGCGATTGGAGGTTTTGAAGCAACCGAGGTTCGACGAGGACCATTTTTTTCGTGTGGTTCATTATCGGCCGAAGAGTCCACCCAATACTGGACCCAACACGGAAGCGGCCAACGGTGCTAAGATGGCCCCGAGAAAGCCGCCTTTCTGTAACACCTTTTTCTTTTGTGTTTGTGGGACCCGATTATGGACTAGGGTTCGTAGACCTGTCTTATGCTTGGCCAACTTGGTCTTCTGAGCCGGAGTCAGTGGTACGTTGCCTTTTAACAGGTTGTACCCGATCTCGCACAGACAGCGTACAAGGTCAGGGTCCGCACCGCGTACAATGGTTCGGACCAACTCGGGTGGGGCCGTCTTCAATACACGGAGTGTGGGAGCGTGCTTCCGTACTCGCGCAGACATCATGTACAACTAATGCTAGAACCCACAACTCTGCTCTTTTTATCTACTTCAGAGACAAAAAATCAACCCTGCTGTGGTATTCATTCTTTTTATTATCCCCATCATCAAAACACACACACACCCCAGCTGGGGGAGCCACTGTGGTGTGTTTACATTATTTTTGCAAGTACACGTGGTGGGTCTCTCCGGGAAAGATGCCGGTCCGTAGTCGAAGGTGGTCGGGGGTGGCTTGCTTGAGGTCGAAGAGCATATACCCGTGCTGAGGGGTTGTGGCATCTTTAAAGGCTTCCAACGCAAACGGTGTGCGGCCGAGATATATCTGTCTCGCCAGGTGCAGCAGTTGAGTGGTATCTCTCGGGTTTTTGAAGACCACCAGGTAGTGGGCATTTAAGCTGATGTTCCGATGTTCTTTGTTTTTACTGAACAGATTCTGCACAATGTATATGATGCTGAGCCGTCGATGGTGGCTGCCTTTGGTAAAGAGTTGGGTGACCCGCGCATCCGTCTCCGCCATGAGATCACCCAGAACCACCAAGGTGTCGGGTTCCAAATCGGCCAGGTTAGGTAGGCCTTCCACGAACGTGATGTGGGGCATTGCTGCATACGCTTCCTGCCATTCTCCGTAACACCACACGACTCTGGCAATGGGTGGAGTGATCATGCTGTCGGCGTGTTCGCGGAGCTTCCGGACGAAGTGCGTTTTGCCGGAACCCGTCGGTCCTGCGATGAGACACGTGAAGGGATGCTGCCAACGGGGATCCATGGTTCGAGGTGTACCCGCTGTCGTGGTAACCCGCTCTTGTAAATTTGGTACGAGTGAACTGGAGTGGTGGTGGGTACAACGTCGGTCGTCGTTGTCTGTTCACGTTCAGGGATGATGATGGTGGTGATGGGTACAACGTGGGTCGTCGTTGTCGGTTCACTGAGAGGGATGAAATCCGGTGGGTCTTGAGACGTAGTAGGTGTACTTGGTGTAAGTGTAGAGCTTACACTCGACGTGGCTTGTACACGGGGTGTGGTGGTGACTGGGCTCGATACGGCTGGTGCTCTCTGTAGACCCGTTTCACTGATGGCTGGTGTTCTCAGTTGGTTAAGTAACGTACTGACATAGGCTACGTCGTAAAACACACCTGCGTACAACACACTCGGCAGGGTTAGCACTATCACCCCAAAGCCTACTTGCGCTTTGCGCGTTTTGGAAGACGCTGTGTTCAGAGACGGTTGCACCGTGTTCATGGTCGGACGTGGAATGTAGGAGGACGGCAGTGGTGTCTGGCTTGATAGTCGTTTCACCTGGTTGGCAGCGACCCAGGAATTGAAGGAACTGGGCCAACCTTGCCATTTCACGAAATGAAACAGTTTGCCACGTCGACGTTCCGTTTTCAAAATCTGTTCCACCGTGTAGTAGTCTTGCTGTGATTTTACGACAGGCTGTAATTCCATCTCGTAAAACGTGCCTAGCAACGGTTCCCCTTGAAGATCTTCCAGTTCGTAGACTCGCCGCTGTCGGGGTATGCGCCGTTTAATCAGGAAGTGCTCATCGCTCCAGTTGGGCAAGTAACTTTTCTCGAACTTGCCCTTGACTGATCCGTACAGGGTCCCCGACCTTGAACATCGCCTTCGGTGCTCGTTGCGATGGCATGGGGTACAAGACACGCCGGACTTGGGCTTCATTGCGTTGTGTCACGGTAATGGGGGCTCTCTGTATACTTCGATGATAGGCTCGATTGTAACCCCTCACCAGTTTCGGTAGAACGTCGATGTACCGCCTTGTATTCTTATAGGTGAAATATTTATACATGCGGCCTTTGAATGTCCTGTTGAACCTTTCCACCACGAAAGCCTTGGTCTCGTTGTAAGACACCTTCTGTTTCTTGAGAAAGGCTTGGAACGGTCTGTTGAGGAATTCCGTGCCTTCGTCGGTTTGCAAATACAAAGGTTTGCGCCCGGTCTTGAAGATGTCTTTGAACACCGCTATGAGATTTGCCCCCGTTTTCGTATGAGATTTGCCCCCGTTTTCGTCCGGATGGGTACCACCCACGCATACTTGGATAGAATATCGATGCACGTCAAGATATACCGATTCCCATCGTTGTGTTTGGCAAAGGCGCTCATATCGACCAAATCCGCTTGCCACTGGGCATCTATTCCTCCCACGATGACCCGGTTCCGTAGAAAATGGCGACGAACAGCTCGATGTAAGGTATAGGTGTCTTGTTTTCTTAACCAATCTCGGACTTGGGCACGTTGTATCCCCTGGGGTTTGGCCGCTCGATAGAGAGCCGACAATGCACTATAGGCCGCCGGACTGTCGGGACTGTAGTATAAGTTATCCAACACCTTCTCCCAGCGCTTCATGGTGACAAATGATGATGGACCCTGGCTCTATCGTTTATTTATAACGGGTATATCTTGGGCCGGAGTTTCTTTCTGATTTTCTTCGTGGGCTTCCACAGTGGCCATGGTAAATGACCAGTCCAACTCGTCTGATGACCGCTTGATAAGCACTTCATCCACATCTACCACGGCATCTTCCAATGCAGACCATAGATCAGGGTGAAGGGTAAAATGCACTGTACCCCCATCTAGCCGAGCCAATTGAGCAAAGAAAGGGCCGCGTCGGATGTACACATCGTGACACAAGTGGATGAGGTCGCCGTCCAGTTCACCAGACAACACCCGTTTGAATTTGGTCCAGCCCTCCCGGGACAGACGAATGTGAGCCGGGCACGGTTGTGTAGGGTCCGCATCACAGACGTCTCCCACCTCCTCCATGATATCGACCGTATCCGCATACACGTGCCGGAAAACCTCGGGGGTCAAGCTGAAATACGCCAGTACTATATGCTCCGTCATGGTCAGTACGTGAATGGTACCAGATTTCACTGTCTCTCGTATTTATAGGGAGAACCCCGTGAGATCAAAGGATCAGGTGGTCATGTCATTGGGCTGACTGAGTCTAGCGGGTAATCAATGGCATCGTCGTCGGGTTCATGTAGTTGTTCATGGGGTTCAGCCAGCGCGTCCTCAATAGCACGAGCCCACGCCAACTGGTCTGATGATCGCTCGTCCGGTGTAAACAGCTGGTCCACAATAGGCACCACTTTCTCCAAGGCTGACCACAGATCGGGGTCTAGGGTGAAGCCTCGCGTAGGGTCTTGGTAGCGGCCCAGGCGTAGGAAGAGGGAGGTACGGTATACGTAGATGGCATTGTCTATGTGGATGAGGTTTCCGTCGAGCTCGCCGCTCAACACCCGTTTAAATTTGGTCCAGCCGTCACGAGGTAGTGTCACCGTATTCGATATGGTCTCAGCGGGCGCCCAGCAAATAGCTCCACGGTCTTCCACCAGGGTGACTTTATCTTCATAGACGTGTAACCCCACCTGGGGTGTAAGGGGCAGGATGGCTCGTAGGACGGATGACATGCTTGCTGTAAATGTCGAACGGTGAATGACACACACTCTGTCTGACCCTGGTATTTATAGTGTCAATACCACAGCGCCAGGGTCAATAGGGCACAGACTAGTATGAGGCCAACCAGCCGGTGCTGGTTGCGGCGTGAGCGCTCGTGGTCCATAGCCCGAGCATCAAGGATGGCTGTCATAGTCCAGTAGTGGTGAGTGATGGCACGCCTCTCCATCGAGTGCACTCTGTGGAGGACCGCTTCTGTGAACTCGTTCAGGATCTGGCGTCGTCCCTCGTTGTCGTCGCCATCTGCAAACATGGACCGGACCACTGCTCGGTAACCCGTGAATGAATTCACCACGGTGGCATACTGTAAAATGCGAGTCGCATGGGGCTGGGTCTCCGCCATGGCTCTGCAACCGTAGAAATGAAGGTGTGGGATCCAGAGGGACGTGTTTTATAGACCAGGTCACACATGCGCGCCTAGACGTCGGGTGTAGTCCGTGATACGTACTATTCTGATGGGTTAGTCCAAAAGAATGATATTCCTACCGCACACCCAACCCATCAGATGCCCCTTCACCTAGGCTTCACTTGGATACCTCACTCGACCCCATTGCACCATTAGGGACTCCCCTACATCCCAAAACGTCTATGCGCATGCGCAGAATGCCGATAGTTCAACCCCACTAGTCCAGTCAGATGCCCCTTCACCTAGGCTTCACTTTGATACCTCACTCGACCCCACTGGACCAGTAGTAACTCCCCTAGCTCCAACACGGCTATTTCCATACCCTTGGGCCACCGCGCATGCGCAGAATGACGCTAGTTCAACCCCACTAGTCCAGTCAGATGCTCCTTCACGAATGCTTCACATGGATACCTCATATGACCCCACTGGACTATTAGTGGCTCCCCTAGCTCCCAACACGGCTATTTCCATACCCTTGGGCCACCGCGCATGCGCAGAATGACGCTATGTCAACGCACTAGTCCAGTCAGATGCCCCTTCACCTAAGCTTCACTTTGATACCTCATATGACCCCACTGGACCATTATTGGCTTCGCTAGCTCCCAACACGGCTATTTCCAGACCCTTGGGCCACCGCGCATGCGCAGAATGACGCTAGTTCAAACCCACTAGTCCAGTCAGATGCCCCCTCACCTAGGCTTCACTTTGATACCTCACTCGACCTCACTGGACCAGTAGTAACCCCCCTAGCTCCAACACGGCTATTTCCATACCCTTGGGCCACCGCGCATGCGCAGAATGACGCTAGTTCAACCCCACACCCATCCCATCAGATGCCCCTTCACCTAAGCTTCACATGGATACCTCACTCGACCCCATTGGACCAGTAGTAACTCCCCTAGCTCCAACACGGCTATTTTCATACCCTTAGGCTACACGAGTTGTCTCCCTTGCGTCAATGTGTGCAGATGGCGCTACGGTCGACGCCGTGATATGGAAAGGGCATCCCCACACCATCCTGGAGCCGCCATTTTGTTTGTTGTTTTCTTGCGGAGATACACGGGACAATAAACACTCGACCCTAGGGTGGTACAGATGCTAGACTGATCCTATTAACATGGTACAACACCTATAGATTATGTTTATTACTAGGACGTCAGCGAAATACTAGTACCCATCCTCCGCATGGCATTTATTCTGTGGAAACACCCATGACATGGCTGAAAAGAGCCTCACTCGCCCCAATCGGACCATGCAGCGTATTTTTAGTCTAGGGACTACTTTTCCTCCGCGGAAGCTTTCTTCCGCGACCGCATCACCGCCAGACCGCATCACCGCGGAGGAATACAAAGGTCAAAGGTTGCCAGACCTATAGTGGTCAACACTTGGCACCCAGCCAATGCTGATGCAATCCAGAACATGTCAGTACATGCCTTGATCACGTGATCGCCAGATGACCTTGAGACCCCTTAAATTTTACCCGGGGGAACAAATATCAGCCGCCATCTTAAACCCACCACCCACCCACCACCACCACCAGCCGCCATCTTAAACCCACCACCCACCCACCACCACAGCCGCCATCTTAAACCCACCACCCACCCACCACCACCACAGCCGCCATCTTAAACCCACCACCCCCCCACCACCACCACCAGCCGCCATCTTAAACCCACCACCCACCCACCACCACCACAGCCGCCATCTTAAACCCACCACCCACCCACCACCACCACACATGACCCCATGTGACACAATACTCGCTTCTGATTGGCTGTCGCGTGACGTCACAGAGGTCATATGCAAATTTCTGAGGTCAATAGACCTTCAAATACGCTTTGTATACTACTCAGGAGTTTGACTGAAACTTATACATGTCTGGAGGCTATAGTTGTGATTGTGAATCATCGAACTTTATCTATACAGCATGCAAGCATGGTGTGACTGGTGACCTTGATATAGTTAATGATATAGTTAGTGATGACCTAAATATAGAGAGCCGAGAAAAAAATAAAAATGAAGGCGGACCAGAAGATGAAAAAGCATGAAAAAGCTGAAACTACAGTGCTCGCAAAGTGGCTGAACCTCACCAAGAGCACGTTTATTGACAGAAGTAGCCTTCCCCTAGTAAAACTAGTACAGAGAAATTTCAGTTCGCAAGAAGTTCTAGCAAATCTCCGGCGTAAATTCGTCATAGTCCCAGCAGACAAAGCTCCAGATATAATATTCATATCTAAATATTACTATAACCAAGTGCTGATTAAAGAATTGTGTATGAGCACACCATCGCCGAATACGTCGGTCGTTGAAACAATGCGACATATTGACAGTAGTACCCTTCCCCTAGTAAAAGAAGTACTGAGAAATTTCAGTTCGCAAGAAGTCCTAGCAAACCTCCAGAGTAAATTCGTCATAGTCCCAGCAGACAAAGCCCCAAATATAATATTCATATGTAAATATTACTATTAGCAGGTGCTATTTAAGGAATTGAGTATAACCATACCATCGCCGAATACGTCTACTTGCTCTCATCTCAGGGACAATCCACGGGTGTAATACCTATGGGCCGTCATAGCTCAGTCGGTAGAGCATCGGCGCTATAAGCCGGGGTCGTGAGCTCGAATCCCGCTGACGACCAATTTATTCTTTCTCTCTCAAAAGTCATTTCATACTTACTCCCAATAGGATTTACTCTGGAAGATTTATTTACCAACCACAAAACTTTCCTCAAGGAAAGAGGTATTTGTCTTCCAACCACTTATAACGAAAGTGTACTGAACTCCAAAAACTCAATAAAAAGCTAGATTCATAGCTCGTTCTAGAAACTGCACCACCAAGCTTGTTTCAATCCTGTTCACGAGGGTCTTTCAGGAGGCAAAAGCATTTTGGAGCAATTGCGCCACTATTTCTAAAAACTAGTGGAATACATGTGGATATTGAAAACCCCAGAATGTCTTACAGAAGAAATTGACGCTAAAGGTTACATACCGTACAGACATGTATCCACATGGGATTTCTCGGCTCAAGCATATAGGCGTTCCATTGGGTACTAATTGCGCACCCCTTTTGGCTGAGCTGTATATATTCTCTTATGAATACGACTATATGCAGACGCTTTCAAAAACAGATAATTTCAGAGCCCGTTTCTTCTCATTCATCAAACGCTATATACACGATCTTCTTGCAGAGGATAGTCGCTATATAAATGACGTAGTGAAGGATATATATCCACCTTTACTGGATTTGAAGGAAACTACAGATGGCCCTAATGGCACGTCTTATTTAGACCTTATCTCTACAAAAATGAAGCGGGTCTTCTCTCACGTCGACTTTACGACAAAAGAGATGATTACAATTTCGACATCGTAAACTATCCCTATCTGGACAGTAATGTACCAGAGGGACCTGCATATATCGTAAACATATCTCGCCTAGTAGCATTTGCTAGACCTTGTGTTATATATGAAGATTTTAATCACCGTCACAAAACATTATTGCAAAAAAAAACAACAAAAAACAGGGTATACCAACCACCAAGCGCCTACACTCGAAGATTCTCAAATTTGGCGATAGATATCGCATGCTGATGGTAAAATTTGAGCACAGCGTGCAAGAGCTATGGCGGTACCATCCGTAACTTGTGTATAATTCCGTTTAAACCGGGTCTAGGGGCCGTACGAATCCATGTTCTTCAAGATCCTAATTGTGTTCATATGAACAGTCACAATCAAAGTGTTACTGAGATACATCATTATCTAGATATTGATTTTAAAACGAATATCATATGGATTAAGAATACTGATCAGCGATACGGATTTGGTATTTTTGGAACTGTTATATGAAACATGAAATAGGTCTTTAGATTATGGACACGGATATCCGACGGCTGAAGAATGAATGACGGACCAGACGGTTGTAATTATGCATTTTAACTTTCTACTGATAATTTGATGTATAGGAAAACAGTCTATTTTAGCCTTTGAATCCCGATAAAGCTGGCATAGCATTGACCCAGATATCATTGTGCGGAGTGAATGAAGTGGCGATCTATTAGCAGTGGGAATCGCTTCTGATGTCAACAAACAATGAAATATAATCGTGAGCGGCAATAAATTGAAGCGAGGTGGGACGAATTGATATCTGGCGACTAAAAAGCAACCATATGACTCTATAGGAAAGCATACATCGGTAACTAACATTTAGACCCGAGAATACGATGGAGTCTCCGACGTAGCCTTAGTATCTTAGCCGCGCTTTTATTTCAGATTTTAATGTGGAGACTATGAAGTATCCACACTGCCCCTAGCACCGGCTTAAGCGGGATTAGATCGGGAGCTGTGATGACAGATCAGCTCAAACAAATCATGAATGAGAATCGTGGACGACTGATGGCGTAAACGCCTCAACATGAGGAAACCTGGTAAATGCAATAATACCCAGAGAAACTAACCTGTAATTCCCGACGTCGTACGACTTAAATTTCCCACCAAAACAATAAAACTACATATATTTGTTGAGTGACATGTACAGAGGGCGGGCCTCGAGGACAGTCCACCATCAGAATCCTGCCATATACAGGTAGTAAATTGGAGCGATATGCAATTTCAATTGTTTCAGTAATGTTTAATCTATTGTGCAAAATTTCGGCTTTGCCTTGACCCGTTTTGTCTAATAACATAGATTCATCTATTTTCGCCATCAAAATCCGGTACTTGAAACAAGTTGGATTGGACGATGGTGGCCTTATGTTTTCATTAAGCAACTTCCAATGAGGGCGTCCGATGAAACTCGACCCTTCCACCATATTTACCAACTTTCCCGCCGATCGGTTGATCGATTCCAGACAAGATCTGTGAAAGTTTTTGGATTATGGACGCGGATATTCTCTAATGGACGACGACTGAATTATGAATGACGGACCAGACGCTTGTAATTGTGTGGAAGACTAGTTCAAACTAATTTTGCCTCTAAATGTATCGATTAATAGCAAAACTGAACACTTTTCGTTCCATTAGGGCATTTTTTTTAATTCTCGCTCAACGCACCCTTTTGAAGCCAAGTTGGGCAAATCGATGCAACTGTCAACCTGCTACTTGGAAATCTGACGATTTTGATTAAAACCAGGAAGAACTTATAGATACAAGCGCCCAGTCCGTCATTCAATATTCAGCCGTCGTCCATTAAAGAATTTCCGCGTCCATAATTCAAAGACATAATTCAAATAATAATATTAGCACCCAATTAAAAGGGTAAATCATAGTATATATAAAACTAGGCTAATTTCTTGCAAGACATAAGCAATAGTCAACAGTTTTCAATGATGCCAGCAAGACATCCTGATGTTCCAAAAATATCAAATCCATATCGCCGATCAGTATTCTGAATCCAAATGATATACGTTGTAAAATAGTTATCTAGATTATGATGTATCTCAGTCACGCTTTGATTGTGACTGTTCATATGAACACTGTGAGGATCTTGAAATACATCGGTTCATACGGCCCCTAGCCCCGGGGCTATATAGACTCAACCTGCTCACTGGGCTGATACGCAGGAGCAAGCTGGCGTATTCTATCCCAGAAAACAATCGCTCACTACTATTTGTATTGGAGACGGCCGGATTCTGGTCCAGAGCCTGCCTTCTCACGACCACGTCATGAGTCTGTAGCACTCCAAGTCTGTTATTTTTGTGCTTGTTTTGATTTCGACGTCTACGACTGTTTGATTGTAATAGCTAAATTTAATTCATGATACTCTAACAAAGCCAACAGGCTCGCCGGCGAGCGTAGAACATGCCAAACCCTTAATGTCATGGTCAACGACAATAAAAACGTCTAGTGATTTGTAATCACAGTGGGTAGTGAACATACCATACCATATAGAAACCTATTTTAATATCCTTGACCGTCGTGATATGACTGAAACAATGTTGAAAACGACGTTAAATCCTACTCACTCACTCACTCCTTGATCGCTATATAGACGATCTCCTTGTACAGGAAAATTCCTACATTAGTGTCGCTGTGAAGGACATATACCGCTCTCATTGGATTTGAAGGAAACTACTCATCGCCCAGGTGGAACATCATATCTGGACCTATTACTTTACAATGACTAGGGCTTTCTCACGCGTTCACTCTACGACAAGAGAGGCAATTACAATTTTGACATAGTTAGCTACTCACTTCTGGGTAACAACATTGCCTGGAATTATTTGCTGCATCACGTGCAGACTGTGACGATTTTAATCAACGCCACAGAAATGTTTTACAGAAACTTGTCAAACAGGGATATACCACCAAACGCCTCCATTCAAAAGTTTCTGAAAATCTGTGATAAATATGAGCGTGAGCTGGGGGCTGTTTGAATATCATGTGTTTCCACCTCCATGGTACGATCAAAGCGTGACTGAGATGCATATTCTGGAAAACGACTTGGAAATTGATTTGGACAAAGAATAATGATCACTGATCAGGATTCTATGTGAAGAACACTAGTAGTAGGTAGACGGCATTTAAACGCTCATTGACCTCATTAATTGTTCCCCCGGGTAAAATTTGAGGTGGAACTTGATCACGTGACGATCATGTGATCGTTGGGGAGGAAAACTACCTTCAACACAGAAGAGTTCCAATCTAGGGGGAGGTAACTCTGGGTGACTATAGTTCCGACAAAGGGCCCCTGGGCATGTATTCTTTCGCGGTGATGCGGTCTGGCGGTAATGCGGTCGCGGAAGAAAGCTTCCGCGGAGAAAAAGTAGTCCCCAGACTTCAAATACGCTGCATGGTCCGATTGGGTCGAGTGAGGTATCAAAGTGAAGCATTCGTGAAGGGGCATCCAGTCATGGGTGGGTGCATGTAAAATTAGGATTTTTCCCGAAACTATAAATAGCGGAACACGGACTTTACCCCTAAAATAGGGGAAAACACCTATCAACCCTAGCCAAAAGGGCTAATGTCGGTCCCCGGGCTTATTGGAACCTGCTTATCGAGTCAATGGGGTGGGTGCATGTAAAATTAGGATTTTTTCCCGAAACTATAAAAAGCGGAACACGGACTTTACCCCTAAAATAGGGGAAAACCTCTATCACCTCTAGCCAAAGGGCTAATATCAGTCCCCGGGCTTATTCGGGCCTGCTTATCCAGTCAATGGGGTGGGTGCATGTAAAATTAGGATTATTTCCCGAAAATATAAAAAGCGGAACTCGGACTTTAACCCTACAATAGGGGTCTGTATTATACAATATAAGGGAAAATGCCTGTATGGGGGGAGGAGTGGTCAAATTTTTTGTGGGCTTTACTATGGCTTGTGGGGTCTCGTTTTTCTCGTCTCGCCAAGAAAATGACAATGGGAAGGGTCCCGGGGCGAATCGGTGAAATTTTTGGGAAAAGTACCGGCTAGGCCTGTATATAGGCCTATAGGCTGGCTATACGGGGGTATAGGTTCAACCTGGGAAATTCACACACGTTCATTGTGATATGGGTTGCTTGGATTTGTTTTTCACGTCTAGTCATTGAGAACACGATGGGAAAGGTCACGGAGCGCAACGGTGAAATTTTTGGAAAAGTACCATATAGCCCATATAGTCCCATACTGGCTATATGGGGGTATAGATTCAACCTTGGAAATTCACACACGTTCATTGTGATATGGGCTGTTTGGATTTGTTTTTCACGTCTCGTCATTTAGAACACGATGGGAAGGGTCCCGGAGCGAAACAGTGAAATTTTTGGAAAAGTTCGCCGAGGCCTGGGTAGGCCCATAGGCCTATACTGCATGGCTATGGGGGTATAGGCCCATACGGGGTGGACGTTTTGGGGTCTAGGTGAGCCCCTAATGATCCTATGATGTCGTATGAGATCTTATTTTGAAGCTCTCGTGGAGGAGCATCCGACTGGACTAATGGTTCGTCCGTTTTCAATAGGTTGCGCATGCGCATTCTGGCCGTAGTATAGAAAGTAGGCAATTTGGGGGGGGGTATGTGGGTGTGTGTTTGGGTTAGAGATGCACCGCTATGGGTGCGAATGGGTCGTGGAAGGTGTCAAAGTGAAGCTTGTGTGGGTTAGAGTCAGAATGGTGTGTTTTTAAGTGCAAGTCGCGTCAATCTGCGCATGCGCAGTTGGTTGTAGTAAGTAAAGTGGCCATTTTGGGGCAGTACAGGAAGGTATTTGGGGCCGAGATGGACCATCCTTGGTCCGCATGCGTCTTGGAAGGTGTCATGTTGTAGCTCTCGGGGTGTAGACCCCGATTTGAGGGCTGCCCACGTCAGCTGTGACGTCATCGGTGACGTCATCAGTACGAGTAGTAACGAAAGTGGGAATTTTAGGGCACTGAAGGATGATATTTGGGGTAGAGAGGGACCATCCTTGGTCCGAATGCGTCGTGGGAGGTGTCATCTTGCAGCTCTCGGGGTGTAGACCCCGATTTGTGTGCTGCCCACGTCACCTGTGACGTCATCGGTGACGTCATCAGTACGAGTAGTAGGGAAAGTGGGCATTTTGGGGCAGTGAAGGAAGGTATTTGGGGTAGAGATGGACCATCTTTCGTCCGAATGTGTCTAGGGAAGTGTCATGTTGTAGCTCTCGGGGTGTACATCCCGATTTGAGGGATGTCCGCGTCACCTGTGACGTCATCGGTGACGTCATCAGTACGAGTAGTAGCGAAAGTGGGGATTTTAGGGCAGTACAGGAAGATATTTGGGGTAGAGAGGGACCATCTTTGGTCCGAATGTGTCTAGGGAAGTGTCATGTTGTAGCTCTCGGGGTGTAGACCCCGATTTGAGGGATGTTCGCGTCATCTGTGACGTCATCGGTGACGTCATCAGTAGGAGTAATAGCGAAACTGGACATTTTGGGGAAGTGAAGGAAGGTATTTGGTGTAGAGATGGACCACTATTGGTCCGAATGGACCGCGTGGGGTGTCATGTTGTAGCTCTCGGGGTGTAATCCCGATTTGAGGGATGTTCACGTCATCTGTGGCGTCATTAGTGACGTCATCAGTACGAGTAGTAGCGAAAGTGGGCATTTTAGGAAAGTGCAGGAAGGTATTTGGGGTAGAGAGGGACCATCCTTGGTCCGATTGTGTCGTGGGAGATGTCATCTTGTAGCTTTCATGGTGTACATCCCCATTTTAGGGATGTTCGCGTCATCTGTGACATCGTTGGTGACGTCATCAGTACGAGTAGTAGCGAAAGTGGGCATTTTGGGGCGGTGAAGAAAGGGATGTGAGGTAGGGATGGACCATCCTTGGTCCGAATGCGTCGTGTGGGTGTCATCTTATAGCTCTCGTGATGTAGACCACGATTTGAGAGATGTCCACAGCATCTGTGACGTAATCGGTGACTTCATCAGTACGAGTAGTAGCGAAAGTGGGCATTTTAGGAGAGTGAAGGAAGGATTAGTAGTTTAAAAGCGCATTTCGAGACCTTTTCACCTAGCGGCACAAGGCGCAATGAGAGTATGCGCGCGTGTGTGTGCGTGTGTGTGAGGGCGTATGTGCGTGCGTGTGTGTGTGTATGTGTGTGTATGCCTCTGTGTGTGTATGTGTGTGTGCTTGCGAGTGTGTTTACGCGTGTGTGGGTGTTTGAGTCTATGTGTATGTGTGCATGCATCTCTGTGTATGTGTGTATGTGTGTGTGTGCGTGGGTGTTTGCCTGCGTATGCGTGTGTGTATGATATATGTACAGACACCACCACCAACACACACTACCACCACACACACACACACACACACACACACACACACACACACCCACACCACCACCACCACATTCCACCATCACCTCCACCACCACCACCACCGCCACCACCGCCACCACTGGGCGTTGACAGGCGTCATTTGCATATGACCTCTGTGAGGTCACTTCCGCTTCCGTTCACGTGACGGGAACTGACCTTTGACCCCTGCGCGCGCTAACAATACCGGATAAAAATTGCGCGCAGGGGTCAAAGGTCAGTTCCGGTCACGTGAACGGAAGCGGAAGTGACCTCACAGAGGTCATATGCAAATATCACTCCGAGCTCTGAGCTCCACAGGATTTGAGCTCCAAGAGCTCCGATCCAAGAGCTCTGCCACACGGGAGCTCCCACCACTACCACCGGGCGTTGACGCCTGTCAACGCCCGGTGGTGGCGGTGGTGGCGGTGGTGGTGGTTGTGGTGGTGGTGGTGGAATGTGGTGGTGGTGGTGTGTGTGTGTGTGTGTGTGTGTGTGTGTGGTAGTGTGTGTTGGTGGTGGTGTCTGTACATATATCATACACACAAGCATACGCAGGCAAACACACACGCACACACACACATACACACATACACAGAGACGCATACACACATACACATAGACTCAAACACACACACACACGCGTAAACACACTCGCAAGCACACACACATACACACGCACACACACATACACACAGACGTATACACACACGCAAGCACACACACATTCACACGCACACATACACACACACGCACACACACGCGCGCATACTCATTGCGCCTTGTGCCGCTAGGTGAAAAGGCCTCGAAATGCGCTTTTAAACTACTAATCCTTCCTTCACTCCCCTAAAATGCCCACTTTCGCTACTACTTGTACTGATGAAGTCACCGATGACGTCACAGATGCTGTGGACATCTCTCAAATCGTGGTCTACATCCCGAGAGCTACAAGATGACACCCACACGACGCATTCGGACCAAGGATGGTCCATCCCTACCTCACATCCCTTTCTTCACCGCCCCAAAATGCCCACTTTCGCTACTACTCGTACTGATGACGTCACCAATGACGTCACAGATGACGCGAACATCCCTAAAATGGGGATGTACACCATGAAAGCTGCAAGATGACACCTCCCACGACACATTCGGACCAAGGATGGTCCCTCTCTGCGCTTTCCTAAAATGCCCACTTTCGCTACTACTCGTACTGATGACGTCACTAATGACGCCACAGATGACGTGAACATCCCTCAAATCGGGATTACACCCCGAGAGCTACAACATGACACCCCACGCGGTCCATTCGGACCAATAGTGGTCTACCTATACACCAAATACCTTCCTTCACTTCCCCAAAATGTCCAGTTTCGCTACTACTCCTACTGATGACGTCACAGATGACGCGAACATCCCTCAAATCGGGGTCTACACCCCGAGAGCTACAACATGACACTTCCCCAGACACATTCGGACCAAAGATGGTCCATCTCTACCCCAAATACCTTCCTTCACTGCCCCAAAATGCCCACTTTCCCTACTACTCGTACTGATGACGTCACCGACCGATGACGTCACAGGTGACGTGGGCAGCCCTCAAATCGGGGTCTACACCCCGAGAGCTACAAGATGATACCTCCCAGGACGCATTCGGACCGAGGATGGTCCATCTCGACCCCAAATACCTTCCGGTACTGCCACAAAATGGCCACTTTACTTACTACAGCCAACTGCGCATGCGCAGATTGACGCGACTTGCACTTAAAAACACATCATTCTGACTCTAACCCACACAAGCTTCACTTTGACACCTTCCACGACCCATTCGGACCCATATCGGTGCATCTCTACCCCAAACACACACCCACATACCCCCCAAAATGCCTGCTTTCTATACTACGGCCAGACTGCGCATGCGCAACCTATTGAAAACGGACGAACCATTAGTTCAGTCGGATGCTCCTCCACGAGAGCTTCAAAATAAGATCTCATACGACATCATAGGATCATTAGGGGCTCACCTAGACCCCAAAACGTCCATCCCGTATGGGCCTATACCCCCATAGCCATGCAGTATAGGCCTATGGGCCTACCCAGGCCTCGGCGAACTTTTCCAAAAATTTCACCGTTTCGCTCCGGGACCCTTCCCATCGTGTTCTAAATGACGAGACGTGAAAAACAAATCCAAACAGCCCATATCACAATGAGCGTGTGTGAATTTCCAAGGTTGAACCTATACCCCCATATAGCCAGTATGGGACTATATGGGCTATATGGTACTTTTCCAAAAATTTCACCGTTGCGCTCCGGGACCCTTCCCATTGTCATTTTCTTGGCGAGACGAGAAAAACGAGACCCCACAAGCCATAGTAAAGCCCACAAAAAAATTGACCACCCCTCCCCCCATACAGGCATTTCCCCTTATATTGTATAATACAGACCCCTATTGTAGGGGTAAAGTCCGTTTTCCGCTTTTTATATTTTCGGGAAATAATCCTAATTTTACATGCACCCACCTCATTGACTGGATAAGCAGGCCCGAATAAGCCCGGGGACTGATATTAGCCCTTTTGGCTAGAGTTGATAGGTGTTTTCCCCTATTTTAGGGATAAAGTCCGTATTCCGCTTTCTATAGTTTCGGGAAAAAATCCTAATGTTACATGCACCCACCCCATTGACTTGATAGGCAGGTCCCTTTAAGCCCGGGGACCGATATTAGCCCTTTTGGCTAGAGGTGATAGAGGTTTTCCCCTATTTTAGGGGTAAAGTCCGTGTTCCGCTTTTTATAGTTTCGAGAAAAAATCCTAATTTTACATGCACCCACTCCATTGACTCGATAAGCAGGTTCCAATAAGCCCGGGGCCTGATATTAGCCCTTTTGGCTAGGGTTGATAGGTGTTTTCCCCTATTTTAGGGGTAAAGTCCGTGTTCCGCTTTTTATAGTTTCGGGAAAAATCCTAATTTTACATGCACCCACCCATGACTGGATACCCCTTCACGAATGCTTCACTTTGATACCTCACTCGACCCAATCGGACCATGCAGCGTATTTGAAGTCTGGGGACTACTTTTTCTCCGCGGAAGCTTTCTTCCGCGACCTCATTACCGCCATACCGCATCACCGCGAAAGAATACATGCCCAGGGGCCCTTTGCCGGAACTATAGTCACCCAGAGTTACCTCCGCCTAGATTGGAACTCTTCTGTGTTGAAGGTAGTTTTCCTCCCCAACGATCACATGATCGTCACGTGATCAAGTTCCACCTCAAATTTTACCCGGGGGAACAATTAATGAGGTCAATGCACGGTTAAATGCCGTCTACCTACTACTAACACTGTCATGTCTTGCGGGCATCTTTGAAAATTGTTCACCGCTCTTCTATTGTAGGAAACCATATTGTGCTTTTATTATTTTTATCTCATACACATTTTGAATTGGCTAAAACAAAACAGATCTTTCGATTATTCCGCGAAAATTCCTTTAAGGACAAATGGCAGACCTGATTCTTTCTGCCGAATTCGAATTGGGTAAAATCATCAGTACTTTGAATGAACAATGGCGGCCATAGTGTGTAACCGATAAATTTCACCTGATTAAGGTATAGAGCTCCTCGCCTATCGATCACGTACAACAACCTTTGCACCGATCAAGTCAAGCGAGCGAAACCAGGACGTTCGTTTGGAAATATACATCTTATAAGATATATGAAGATGCAGTGCAGTGGCCTGTAGAACCTTGATAAATATTTAGAAAATTTTGAGAAAAATAAAACATGCAACGATTTTGTGATCGGCAACGCTTCGCAGGTCGCGTTACTGCCAGTTGTTTTGCGATACGGGTCACATCGGCGTACACTTCAAAGGAACAATATGCAGTTTAACATTGGAAAATATAAAAGTTCGAGAAAATGAGTCCTGTACCTGATCAGTAATTCCTTTATCCCTAGGTTTGGAGATATATGATGACTGTGGATACAAGATGAAATCTTCCAAGATTGCTTTGGATGTGATCAAGAAAATGGGTTCACCTAAACTGGCTCTCTGCCCCGTGAAAGACAATCGTACTTCTGGTATTCGAGCAGGTAAGTCATACTTGACTGAGAATTGCGATTCATCATATCACACTAGCGCACCCCGGCTATTGTCCATAAATTGTTTTTGGACAATATACTAATGAACATTAATTAATTAATTTTCAACAAAGAAAAGAGAACAGGAGGTTAACTTGAAAACTAAAATTTAGGCACTTGAGGAAGGAAAATACAAATAACAATACGAATATACAAGAATCTAAATTGGATATGCTAAATATTGCAAAAAAACAACTGAGAAAAAACCGAAATTGATGGTATAATGGATAGGACGAAAGCCGTCTTTTTCCCAATCTGTAGCAAGTCGACTAAGTTAATGTATACTTTGAGTTTCAACACAGACTCACTGTCCGAATGTGCATGTTTCACCAAAATCGGGGAAATTAAATCCAATATTCAAATTGACTTGACCCTAACGAGTTACCATCTCCCAGATTTTGGTGAAACATCTGTGTTGAAACTCAAAGCATACACACCTTAAGCTTGGATCAAGCATTGGAAAGTGCATACACAGTTTGAAATATATGTATTAAGGCAGTGTGCCGTCACTGGACCTAGATATCATCGCAACATACCACCATAGAATACCATGCTTTATTTGCAGTTTACTCTGTGTAATAAAATCGTAAAAAATTACAATAAATATTTTCCGACACAGATCGCAATGGTCTTTCATTTGATGGAAACTTTACTTGAGGGTTCGCGATCACTTTAATACTAGTCTTAATTTAAATGAAAGAGTTCAACCCCATATTCAAAACGATAATCTTTTTTCTAAATGGAGTATTAAGCAGGATATGGTGGATTAGAAACTAATAATTTATCCCCACGCGGGTCACCATTACGACTAGAGGTACATGTATGACGCCAGTACGACCCCTTTCAGCTGTGTCTGCGATGAGAAACTAGCCAGTCAGGCTGTGTGGTTTGAGATGTTCAAAGAGGATTTCTCTGTGCGCTTGTCTACAGAATCCAGCAATGAAAACAACTTATGCATAATTAAGCCAAATTTAAAAATATGAAAACTGACAAATGTTTAGGTCTTCAAGGGTTTTTCATAGACTTCTATTACACGTTGAAAGGGTAAACGGGATTTTATTTTGAGATTAATGAACTTAGTGTTTAAAAGAATATCTATAGATAAGAAACCAGGCGTGATCAATATTTTATTGCCGTGGTGCATGTGGGCATCTTGAATGATATGTCTATTAAGTAATCTGATGGAAAGCGATAAACTATGTGACCGTTAGACAGAAGAAACGGCCCACACGGGTAAAATATCAGTGGAAGGCGAGAAAATGTGTCAAAGGAAAGCCACGGTGCCACACATTTTCTAGTATTCTTTGCAAATAAATATCAAAGTATTATGTCTGTACAAATGCACACATAAAATTTATATCCAAGCAAACTTAGGCCAGAAACTACAAAACAACTGACGTTCCATTATAATAAACAGACAAAAATCGCAACTAATCTTTCCTAACGGAACGTCTAAAAAATCTCACTAGCTAGTAATTTGCACTGAACTGCATGGCAGCTTGCTTATACGCGCTTTTTTTTGCTATCCACATACTAGGTACTCATCTTTGCAGTATACAGGTTAGGGTCAAACCACACATTCCCATACAAGCGTTGTTTAACGAATATTTTAAGATTCCGATTTTGATTCTTTTGATAAAAGAATATCCGTATAACGCCTCTTCAAATCCGACGATAGTTGAAATTTCATACAATATACCAAACTTCTGTTGAAATTTTACTTTTAGCTAAAAAAATTATTTATTTTATTTTACTTTTAGCTCTTGCACCAACTGAGAAAGCATGCGTTTAAGAATTTCATCAGCAGCAAAAATGTTGTGTAGGAGTTATTACAAAAATCGTGTTTTCTGTCGAACGGTGAGATTTAAAAATTGTACTAAAAGTGCAGTTCTCAAATGAGATTTTATTATTTGACGCATGCTTTCTGCTGATGGCTATCCTTCTGCTTCAAATTAGGTTTCATAGGAGTTAGTCCAAGCGAACCGACAGTACAAGTAGCTGATTTACTTCGTGATACGGGAATACCATTTGTGGGTGCGATGGCCACAGTACCATCTCTGAGTAACAAGACCATGTACCCAACATTTGTTCGAACCGTACCTTCTGACAAGGAACAGGCAAAGGTAGGTCATGACCCTCATATACACACCTTGTCCGAGTGCGCATCCGATCGTACCTGAGGTTTCCCTACCACTGATGAGGTAACATATGACGTCACTTCTTCTCTGAATACAATCTGCACACCACTCCAAGTCTCTCGATCCGCCCTCACATCCAAGGTCGAAGGTCACGCACCACTTACGCCCCATTCACCCACACATCCACGCCACTCGAATGATAAAAGATTTATTGTTTATATACTTCTCACTTGCAGTCGCTTTTCTCTTTTCAGTTGATGCGAAATGTGAATGATGGAGTGTAAGAGACATGCCGCTCTATCTAGCCTCATCTTTTGTAAGAGTATGAATGCCAGGATGAACCTGCTAACTCACAAACAGTTTTGAATCAGCCCAAACCTTCATATACAAGTGTTTAGTTCATAGTATTCCATAATATGCAAAACGTAAAACGGTGATTATGCGACAATTCTGTCAATCTCCTACACTAAGCCTCGTCCGATCCCCATACCCTCATACATTTCGGGAGCTTACGCCATGCTACACTTTTTGTCCCCCGCTACTTAGTAAGGGGGGGGGGGGGACTTAGAAACACCGGTGTCCGTAATTCCGTGATTCCGTAATTCCGTGATTCCGTGATTCCGTAAGATTTTCTTGTCCGGACAATAACTTGTGAACGATTTAACCGATCAACTTCAAACTTGGGGTGTGCCTTGACATTGGCGAGAGGATGGTTGGGATTGTTTTCCAGCAATGTGCGTAATCTAATATGGCCGCCGTCAGCCATATTGGATTATAAGCAGTTGGATCTTGTCCGGACAATAACTGGAGTACGATTCAACTGATCTACTTCAAACTTGGGGAGTGCCTTGACATCGGTGAGAGGATGGTTGGGATTGTTTTTCAGCAATGTACATAGTCCAATATGGCCGCCGTCAGCCATATTGGATCATAAGCAGTTGGATCTGAGATTTTCTTGTCCGGACAATAACTCGTGAACGATTTAACATCAACTTCAAACTTGGGGTGTGACTTGACATTGGTGAGAGGACGGTTGGGATTGTTTTTCAGCAATGTGCGTAATCTAATATGGCCGCCATCAGCCATATTGGATTATAAGCAGTTGGATCTTGTCCGGACAATAGCTGGAGTACGATTCAAATGATCTACTTCAAACTTGGGGAGTGCCTTGACATCGGTGAGAGGATGGTTGGGATTGTTTTTCAGCAATGTACATAGTCCAATATGGCCGCCGTCAGCCATATTGGATCATAAGCAGTTGGATCTTAGATTTTCTTGTCCGGACAATAACTCGTGAACGATTTAACCGATCAACTTCAAACTTGGGGTGTGCCTTGACATTGGTGAGAGGAAGGTTGGATTGTTTTTCAGTAATGTGCGTAATCTAATATGGCCGCCGTCAGCCATATTGGATTACAAGCAGTTGGATATTGTCTGGACAATAACTGGAGTACGATTCAACTGATCTACTTCAAACTTGGGGAGTGCCTTGACATCGGTGAGAGGATGGTTGGGATTGTTTTTCAGCAATGTGCATAATTCAATATGGCCGCCGTCAGCCATATTGGATTATAAGCAGTGGGATCTTAGATTTCCTTGTCCGGACAATAACTCGTGAATGATTTAACTGATCAACTTCAAACTTGGGGTGTGCCTTGACATTGGTGAGAGGACGGTTGGGATTGTTTTTCAGCAATGTGCGTAATCTAATATGGCCGCCGTCAACCATATTGGATTATAAGCAGTTGGATATCTCCATTCTCAAATCATACTCTTCATCAATGATATGAGATATCATCGACCAAAACAAATCTACCATAGAGGTCCATGGCCCCCGCAGCAGCAGCGCCAGTTATGGTGGCTTAACCTATTCATGTCCCTACCCCCGGGAACCAAACCTCATCCTCTATCCCCGAAATTAAACATCGCCCCACCCCATACTTTCATATATTCCGGGAGCTTATACCATGCTACACGTATTTGACTCTACTCATCCATTATCCTCAGGAACATGTTCCAACTCTCGCGGTACCAAGCCCCATTCTCTATCTTCCGAGCTAAGTCTCGCCCGAACCCTTACCCGCATTTGTACATTGAGTCATCGTACCAACTGACCAAACTATGCGTTCAAAAATATCTTGCATAACATATTCACAAAACCCTATCTTCTGAGAACTGTGATATTTCTAATTAAAGAAACCCACAAATGGGGTCTGAAAAGGTTGAGAAAAGTCTTAAAAGTTGCAGTGATTATGTTGTTTTTGATTATAGCTAAATTAGTTTGGCGCCGAGGTGTCTGATCTTTGATAAATTCGAGCTCAAAGTTGGGACTTGCCAGCCGCAATTCTCCGAATACGCGACAGAGCGGGTAATATAGCACTGAACATGCAAACTCAATATGACAGCAGATCCCATTTCGTTGAACATTCAAGCGATAGGGATTAATATGGGTTCAATTTACGGATCCTATGATGAACTACCATCATAGCTAACACATTGTAGATGAAATAGCAGGAATAGATGTCCATACATACGTAACGATAGTGTCGTATCAATTTTGATCATGCGGCGTAAATCGGGCGCGTTAAAATTCGATGCTAACCAGAGAGGGCACTCTCCAACACATTTTTAGCTGGGTGTAGGTGGACGATGTAGTGGAGCAATATCGTGCACAAAACTAGCCGAATTTTGCACTTCGAGGTAAAAGCATGAAACTTGGCATGATAGTAGCCCAGGATGTCCTGACCATTTTCTGATAAGGATCCACTCATATCTTCCCCAATATGGCCGCCAAATTCAAGATGGCCGCCAACATAATGGTCAAATACAGCAATATGATAATAATACTGTTTATTGTTTTAGTTGAGGTCATGAAACTTGCAGTCTAGTCCGTTTTCAAGGAAGATCTGTAAAATTATTTTCCAAGGTGGCCGCCAAATTCAAAATGGCGGCCATGATAATGGTCAAATTAGTTGTAATCATCATACAATGCGTAAAGGATTACGTCTGTATTGCCCCCTTAATGTAATGTGCTGAAGCCAAGCAAATAATACCTGCTACGAATAAACTTTATCTTTCACGGTAAGATGACAGTCGTATTCAAGATGGCTGCCAAAAAAACGCATTTTAATATGAAAAAACAGACCAAGGACCCCTTTCTGGACCTTGAAGCAATGTCGGTCCTCGGAAACATAGTAAGAATTCACGCTTTGGTCCTCATATTATGATTTATGCGTGTACACACACGCTCGCACACACAAACAAACACACACGCACACACACACATGCATACACACACACACATACATGACTCAAGTGTGGACAGGCAGGACGGCGATGCGGCGATTGGTGGCGAGAACAACGTAGGAGAGTTCTTTTGTAGGGAAGGTTTATGAAAGTGGCGGTATACCGGAATTTTCGTCAAAACCGGTTGTGCTAAAAATAGATCGCCAGCTAGCGCACTATCAAAGCAAACGTTCTGACTCTTTCAGCAGTCATTCGTTCAACCACTTACGCCACGATGTTCTCGTGTACCACTTGCTCCAAGTCCTTTACTCGCTTGCACGACTTACAACGCCATGAGTCTACCATCCACGATGCTACTGCCCAGTACACCCGCGAGACCTGCGGGGATACATTTAATCGCCAGGATAGTTTACAGCGCCATGAACGGTGTCTCCATGAGAAATCCAGGCATCAGTGTGGGGATTGTGGACACCGCTTCAGACTATACAGTCAGTTGAGATCTCACAAAAGTGTAACCCATGGACATGCACGCCTGAGGGTTGAGGAAGCCGTGGCGTTTTACTTCATCCATGAGTCTACTTTTCAAGGTCCTGTTGGCGAGTATACATGTTCGATCCGCAGGAAGTCATTTAATCATAAGGATAATTTACGGCGACATCAACGGTCGGTGCATAAGGCACCCAGCCATGAATGCCAGCATTGCGGTCGAGTCTTCAGACTCCACAGTCAGTTGAGCCCCATCAATCCGAAAGACGTCCACAGTTTGTGTTCCATCCATCAACATGACATACTTATTCTCATGGTCGGCTTCTGATTGGACAAGAGCAGTCTGAGATCAGCACAATTAACTTCTGATTTGACAAGGGCAGCCGACAATGCGGCCAAGACACGGACAAAAGCATAAGTGAATTGTAAACACACCCATAGCGGTTCCCCCAGCGTGGGTGTGCTGTGATGGAGAGGATAATAAAGTGATTGACCTGTAATCCTTGTTGTTGTTCTCTTATTGGACTAACCAATCAGAATAGTACTTATCACGGACCCGTAGAGCTACGCATAAGCGCGCACGTGTGACATCGCCAATAAAACACGTCCCTCTGGACCCCACACCCCCATTCCTCCTGTTGCAGAGCCATGACGGAGATCCATCCCTAAGCGACTCGCATTTTACAGCAAGTGACCGTGGTTAACTCACTCATGGGTTACCGAGCAGTGGCTCGGTCCATGTTTGCAGATGGCGACGACAACGAGGGGCGATGCCAGATCCTGGAAGAGTTCACAGAAGCGGTCCTCCACAGAGTCAACTCGATGGCGAGGGGCTCTATCACGCACCACTACTGGACTATGAAAGCCATCCTTGATGCCCGGGCTATGGACCACGAGCGCTCACGCCGGAATCAACGACGTCTCGTGGGCCTCACAATGGTCTTTGTTCTATTGACCCTGACGCTGTGGCAATGACAGTTCTCTCTTACAGTGACATAAAAGAACGGCTCCATGTCTTCCGAAAGTGAAACTGCTAACTAAGCACGATGTTCACACACACACATGCACACGCTCTCTCTCTCTCTCTCTCTCTCTCTCTCTCTCTCACACACACACACACGCGCGCGCACGCACTCGCTCACTCACCATCGTTAGTGCATCCACGCGTTGAAACGGGGGTTGGGCACGCCTCACGGGCCATTTGGATCACGGATGGTCCATCTCTACCCCAAACACCTTCCTTCACACCCCAAAAATGCCCACTTTGGCTACTACTCCAACTGATGACATCACCAATGACGTCACAGATTACGTGGACATCCCTCAAGTTGTGGTCTACACACCGAGGGCTTCACTTTGACACCTCAAACGACGCATTCGGACCAAGAATGGTCCCTCAATCGCTCAAATAGACCCCTGCGCCCCTCCAGAATGACCACTTTACTTACTACACCCCAACTTCCCATGCGCAGATTGACGCGACTTCCAATCAAAAACACGCCAGTCTGACTCTACCCCACGAAAGCATCACTATGATACCGCAACCGGTCCAATTGGATCAAAAATGGACCCCTTGATTGCCCAAATATGTCAATTCCCAAGTCCAAAATGACATCTTTCGTTACTACGGCCCAACTGCGCATGCGTAGCACAGTGCGACTTCCCACAAACACCATATCATTCGTTGTCTACATGCAGAGAGAGCTAAAAGTTGACACCCCACACGGTCCATTCGGACCACGGATGGACCATCTCTACCCCATACACCTTCCTTCACACCCCAAAATGCCCACTTTGGCTACTACTCCTACTGATGACGTCACCAATGACATCATAGATGACGTGGACATCCCTCAAGTTGTGATCTACACCCCGAAACATTAAATGGAAAATGACGGAAACACCAATGCTAGCATCATACCAAGTTTTAGGCTTCTGACACAAATCAAACAATGAACTAAGTTAATTTCAGTATTTGGCCATTATTATGGCGGTCATCTTGGATTTGGCCGCCAAGTCGGAAAAAAATTGTGTGGGTCCTTATCAGAAATTGATCGGGTCATCATTGGCTACTATTATGCCAAGTTTCGTGCTTTTATCTCGAAGTGCACAATATTTTCACCATATTGCTCTACTAATGTAGCGGGGCGAATAAACGCTCATGTCATAGCTATCAATTATGACCATGGAATGGAAGATTGACTGCTAATTAAACCGCCGGGTGATAGTACAAGCCGGTTAGAGAGAGAGAGAGAGAGAGAGAGAGAAAGAAAGAGAATGTTCCGTTCGCCTGGGAAGGGAAGGCTGTGAACTCAGGCCATGTATTACCGATCACCGTGCTTTGCCTAAATTCCGGTAACTGACCAGATTACAGAGGCGACGGGCGGAAGAAACTATGAATCAAAGTTGCCCAACAATTTAATTCTGATAGAGATAAGTACAAATGGTTTTCTTCAGTGCACGACTTTGACAAACCATGAAATATGCCAACAATGTCCAATAGTTATTTACCTGTCTGACCGTCCGTAATTACTAAAGTGTAAATAAATCAATTTCGTTTCTTTTGAAAAGTGAAATACGTATCGGTATTTAATTATATCGCTGGTTTTTATGCGCCCTTCGATAGACCAGGTCGTGTATTGTTTTATGCTCCCAAGGTAGACCACACGGATCACGCGTGGAGTCTCCCCGAACCTGCCGCCTGGATCATTTGCCCAGACCCAAGCATCTTGCCGATCTTCCCGTCTTTCGACTATTTGGTCTTTATCTCCGTCATTAGGTGTGTCATTACACTCCCCCGATAGACACAGCTTCAACATTTCTTCGATAAATGCATAAAAATTGCTAATGAAAACGGAAAAATTGAAGAGGGTAAAATTTCCTCGATAATATATGAATCTGTAAACTGACTGCTGTCTGGCTGCCGAGGTCTTATACCAGTGACGTAAGTAGTAGAGAAAGAGCAAATTCCTTAGCATTTATGCAAATGAGATGACGTCATCGATGACGTCACAGAGCTCTCGTCCAATCAGAAGCGAGTATTTCAAATCCGTCACAGAGCTCTCGTCCAATCAGAAGCGAGTATTACAAATCCGTCACAGAGCTCTCGTCCAATCAGAAGCCGTCTAATCTCCGGCCCTCTCCGGGATAATAGATAGCCTTTATCTGCCCTTCCGAAGCATCAATGGCCTGTACAGGGTCCCCGACAATATCGCCATCAATTTGTCCATGTTAAATGGCAAGTGGGGAACCCTCGGTTTCACCATACAATGAAAGGGTCCCAGTGGGAATTGAACCCGGGTCGTTTTATCAACAGGCAGACACGTTATCCATTAGGCTACCAGTCATATAATACAAACCAAGGTTGAAAATAGCATATATATGTCTACTACCAATGTTAATGTATACGGGGAATACCTAAATAGCCGTTTTGGAGCTAGGGGAGCCACTAATGGTCCAATGGGGTCGAGTGATGTATCAAAGTGAAGCATTCGTGAAGGGGTATCTGATGGGCTGGGTGTGGGGTTGAAATATCGGCATTCTGCGCATGCGCGGTGGCCAAAGGGTATGGAAATAGACGTTTTGGGATCTAGGGGAGCCCCTAATGGGCCGATGGAGTTGTATGAGGTATCCATGTGAAGCCTATGTGAAGGGACAGCCAGTCATGGGTGGGTACATGTAAAAATTTTCCTGAAAAAAAAAACGGAACACGGACTTTATCGAAAAATCCGGGGAAAATGCCTATATGGGGTATGGGGGGTATATAGGTCGCCAGGCTTAACGGGACTTGCCTATCAATAGAGTTATCTCCCCCTAGTTCCAGGGTGGGTGTATGTAAAAATTTTCCTGAAAAAATACGGACCACGGACTTTATCCTAAATGACGGGAAAATGCCTATATGGGGTATGGGGGGTATAGGACCATCCTGGGAAACCTACTTCTCCACATTTGCGGTATAGGTTGTGGGATCTCGTTTTCTTAGTCTCGTCAAGACAAACATGATAGGAAGTGTCGCGGAGCGAAACCGTGAAATTTTTGAAAAAAGTTCAGGGAGACCCATATAGTCCCATACTGGGGGTATAGGACCAATGTTTGCCCCACTGGGAAACCTACTTCTCGACATTTGCGGTATGGTTGTTTGGATTTGTTTTTCACGTCTCATCATTTAGAACATGATAGGAAGGGTCCCGGCACGAAACGGTGAAATTTTTGGAAAAAGTCACCGAGGCCTGGGTAGGCCGATAGGCCTATACTGCATGGCTATGGGTGTATAGGCCCATACGGGGTGGACGTGTTGGGGTCTAGGTGAGTCCCTAATGATCCGATGGGGTCATATGAGGTCTTATTTTGAAGCTCTCATGCAGGAGCACTTCACTACGCTAATGGTTCGTCCGTGTTCAATAGTCTGCGCATGCGCAGCCTGGCCGTAGTAGAGAAAGCAGGCATTTTGGGGGGGTATGTGGGTGTGTGTTTGGGGTAGAGATGGGCTATTCACGGTTCGAATGGGTCATGTGAGGTATCAATGTGAAGCTTGTGTGGGGCAGAGTCAGAATGGCGCGTTTTTAAGTGCAAGTCGCGTCAATCTGCGCATGCGCAGCCTGGCCGTAGTAGAGAAAACAGGCATTTTTGGGGGTATGTGGGTGTGTGTTTGGGGTAGAGATGGACCGCTATGGGTCCGAATGGGTCGTGGAAGGTGTCAAAGTGAAGCTTGTGTGGGTTAGAGTCAGAATGGTGTGTTTTAAGTGCAAATCGCGTCAATCTGCGCATGCGCAGTTGGTTGTAGTAAGTAAAGTGCCCATTTTGGAGGTGTGTGGAGGTGAGTTTGGGGTCGAGATGGACCATCCTTAGTTCGAATGCGTCCTGGGAGGTGTCATTTTGTAGTTCTCGGGGTGTACATTCCGATTTGAGGGATGTTCCCGTCATCTGTGACGTCATCGATGACGTCATCAGTACGAGTAGTAGCGAAAGTGGACATTTTGGGGCAGTGAAGGAAGGTATTTGGGGTAGAGATGCTCCATTCTCAGCCCGAATGCGTCGTGGGAGGTGTCATTTTGTAGTTCTCGGGGTGTAGACCCCGATTTGAGGGATGTTCGCGTCATCTGTGACGCCATCGGTAACGTCATCAGAATGAGTAGTAGCGAAAGTGAGCATTTTAGGGCACTGAAGGAAGGTATTTGTGGTAGAGAGGGACCATCCTTGGTCCGAATGCGTCGTGGGAGGTGTCATCTTGTAGCTCTCGGGGTGTATATTCCGATTTGAGGGCTGTCCACAGCTCTGTGACGTCATTGGTGACGTCATCAGTAGGAATAGTAGCGAAAGTGGACATTTTAGGGCAGTGCAGGAAGGTATTTGGGGTAGAGATGGACCATCCTTGGTCCGAATGCGTTTAGGGAAGTGTCATGTTGTAGCTCTCGGGGTGTAGACCCAATTTGAGGGATATCCACAGCATCTGTGACGTCATGGGTGACGTCATCAGTACGAGTAGTAGCGAAAGTGGGCATGGGCCACTAGTGGTCCGATGGAGTCGAGTGAGGTATTATTGTAAAGCATACGTGAGGGAGCATCCGACGGGATGGGTGTGACGTATGTGTGACGTTACTGGTTTCTGTGAGCAAAAACTACCTCCGAACACAGAAGAGTTCCAATTTTTCCTTAGGCCTTAGACGTGTGGAATGCATGTACTGACTTTCAACATCCGGATGACATTCAACATCCGGGACCTTTTCAACATCCGGATACCCTAGTTTTACATGCGGGTTCTCTTCTACATCCGGGTTGTTACATGCGGGGACCGTGGAACATGCGACGAGTGAGTGAGTGAGTGAGTGAGTGAGTGAGTGTGAGTGAGTGAGTGAGTGAGTGAGTGAGTGAGTGAGTGAGTGAGTGAGGCGTGCCCAACGCCCGTGAGGCGTTCCAACGCCCGTCTTAACGAATGGACGCACTAACGATGGTGAGTGAGTGAGTGAGTGAGTGAGTGTGCGAGCGAGCGAGCGAGCGAGCGAGCGAGCGAACGGTTGGGCGAGCGATCGAGCGACTGAGTGAGTGAGTGGGTGAGGGAGTCAGTGAGTGAGTGGTCATATATGGTCGTTAATACACCCTTAGCCTACCGGTGAGAGAACAACAACAACAAGGATGGCAGGTCAATCATTTTATTATCCCCTCCAGTACATCATACCCAAGCTGGGGGAGCCGCGTTGGGTATGTCTACAATAGGAGTAGCCTCTTGTCCAATCAGAGGCCGCCATTTGGCGCTGCGTCTGTCATATTCGTTCTTGCCCGTTAGATGTATTCTCGGCTGCTCTCGGCCAATCAGAAGTCGCCATTTCAGAAAGTTCCATCTTCGGCCATCTTCTGAACCGTTTGTTCTAATCGTCATCGGGTCCGGTGTTGGTAGTGGGCGCGCACGTGTGGCAGAACTCTTGGATCGGAGCTCTTGGAGCTCAAAGGGTGTGGAGCTCAGATCTCAGAAGTGACGTCATCCTTTTACATCCGAGTCCTCATCTTACATCCGGGTTTTTCCATGTTTACTGTCACGTAACCGGAACCGGAAGTTGTCACAAGAGAGGTGGCACCCCTCGGAGCTCTTGCATATAAACAAGACATGCATCACACACACATACCTGGTGCACCCGCACCCTGGAGTACCCTATTCCCTACGGGATATAGGGTACAGGGTGCGATCCAAGAGTTCTGCCACACGGGCGCGCCCACTACCAACACCGGACCCGATGACGATTAGAACAAACGGTTCAGAAGATGGCCGAAGATGGAACTTTCTGAAATGGCGACTTCTGATTGGCCGATGCGGGTGCACCAGGTATGTGTGTGTGATGCATGTCTTGTTTATATGCAAGAGCTCCGAGGGGTGCCACCTCTCTTGTGACAACTTCCGGTTCCGGTGACGTGACAGTAAACATGGAAAAATCCGGATGTAAGATGAGGACTCGGATGTAAAAGGATGACGTCACTTCTGAGATCTGAGTTCCACACCCTTTGAGCTCCAAGAGCTCCGATCCAAGAGTTCTGCCACACGGGCGCTCCCACTACCAACACCGGACCCGATGACGATTAGAACAAACGGTTCAGAAGATGGCCGAAGATGGAACTTTCTGAAATGGCGACTTCTGATTGACCGAGAGCAGCCGAGAATACATATAACGGGCAAAAACGAATATGACAGACGCAGCGCCAAATGGCGGCCTCTGATCGGACAAGAGGCTACTCCTATTGTAGACATACCCAACGCGGCTCCCCCCCCAGCTTGGGTATGATGTACTGGAGGGGATAATAAAATGATTGACCTGCCATCCTTGTTGTTGTTGTTCTCTCACCGGTAGGCTAAGGGTGTATTAACGACCATATATGACCACTCACTCACTCACTCCCTCACCCACTCACTCACTCAGTCGCTCGATCGCTCGCCCACCCGTTCGCTCGCTCGCTCACTCAACTCACTCACTCACCATCGTTAGTGCCTCCATGCGTTAAGACGGGCGTTTGAACGCCTCACGGGCGTTGGGCACGCCTCACTCACTCACTCACTCACTCACTCACTCACTGATACTGACTCACTCACTCACTCACTCACTCACTCACTCACTCACTCACTCGTCGCATGTTCCACGGTCCCCGCATGTAACAGCCCGGATGTAGAAGAGAACCCACATGTAAAACTAGGGTATCCGGATGTTGAAAAGGTCCCGGATGTTGAAGGTCATCCGGATGTTGAAAGTCAGTACATGCATTCCATACGTCTAAGGTCTAAGGAAAAATTGGAACTCTTCTGTGTTCGGAGGTAGTTTTTGCTCACAGAAACCAGAAGTAACGTCACACATACGTCACACCCATCCCGTCGGATGCTCCCCCCCTGTTGGCCGACCTGTATCTGTTCTCTTATGAATATGACTATATGCAGGCGCTTTCAAAAACCGATCCATTCAAAGCCCGTTCCTTCTCATTCACCAAACGCTATATAGACGATCTTCTCGCTGTGGATAATCGCTATATAAATGACGCAGTGAAGGATATATATCCACCTTCACTGGATTTGAAGGAAACTACAGATAGCCCTACAGGCACATCTTATTTAGATCTCTATCTCTATAAAAATGAAGCGGGCATTCTCTCTCGTCGACTTTATGACAAAAGAAATGATTACAATTTCGACATCGTAAACTATCCCTTTCTGGATAGTAATATTCCAGTGGGACCTGCATATGGCGTATACATATCTCGCTTAGTAGCATTTGCTAGATCCTGTGTTAAATGTGATGATTTTAATCAACGTCACAAAAACATTGTTGCAGAAACTTATAAAACAGGGCTATTCCACCAAGCGCCTCCACTCAAAGTTTCTCAAATTTGGCGATACATATCGCATGCTGATAGCAAAATACGAACGTGGCGTGCAAGATCTATGGCGCTACGTTTCGTAACTTGTGTCTAATTCCGCTTAACCCGGGGCTAGGGCCGTATGAACCCATGTACTTCAAGATCCTCATGGTACTCATATGAACAGTCACAATCAAAGCGTGACTGAGATACATCTTTTTTTTTAGATGACGACTCTATAACGAATATTATGGATTAAGAATACTGATCAGCGAGACGGATTTGATATTTTTGGAACATCATGATGTCTTGCCGGCATCATTGAAAACTGTTGACCGCTTCTCTCTTGCAGAAAACAAGCCTATGTTTATGTATACTATGAATGTCTTTTTGAATTTGGTGCTAATACTGTTATGTGGAAAATGGAATAGATCTTTGGATTATGGACGCGGATATTCTCTAATGGACGACGGCTGGATTATGAATGACGGACTAGACGCTTGTAATTACAATAATACCTCACTCGACTCCATCGGACCACTAATGGCCCATGCCCACTTTCGCTACTACTCGTACTGATGACGTCACCCATGACGTCACAGATGCTGTGGATATCCCTCAAATTGGGTCTACACCCCGAGAGCTACAACATGACACTTCTCTAGACGCATTCGGACCAAGGATGGTCCATCTCTACCCCAAATACCTTCCTGCACTGCCCTAAAATGTCCACTTTCGCTACTATTCCTACTGATGACGTCACCAATGACGTCACAGATGCTGTGGACAGCCCTCAAATCGGAATATACACCCCGAGAGCTACAAGATGACACATCCCACGACGCATTCGGACCAAGGATGGTCCCTCTCTACCGCAAATACCTTCCTTCAGTGCCCTAAAATGCTCACTTTCGCTACTACTCATTCTGATGACGTTACCGATGGCGTCACAGATGACGCGAACATCCCTCAAATCGGGGTCTACACCCCGAGAACTACAAAATGACACCTCCCACGACGCATTCGGGCTGAGAATGGAGCATCTCTACCCCAAATACCTTCCTTCACTGCCCCAAAATGTCCACTTTCGCTACTACTCGTCCTGATGACGTCATCGATGACGTCACAGATGACGGGAACATCCCTCAAATCGGAATGTACACCCCGAGAACTACAAAATGACACCTCCCAGGACGCATTCGGACCAAGGATGGTCCATCTCGACCCCAAACTCACCTCCACACACCTCCAAAATGGCCACTTTACTTACTACAACCAACTGCGCATGCGCAGATTGACGCGACTCGCACTTAAAACACACCATTCTGACTCTAACCCACACAAGCTTCACTTTGACACCTTCCACGACCCATTCGGACCCATAGCGGTCCATCTCTACCCCAAACACACACCCACATACCCCCAAAAATGCCTGTTTTCTCTACTACGGCCAGGCTGCGCATGCGCAGATTGACGCGACTTGCACTTAAAAACACGCCATTCTGACTGCTCCACACAAGCTTCACATTGATACCTCACACGACCCATTCGAACCGTGAATAGCCCATCTCTACCCCAAACACACACCCACATACCCCCAAAAATGCCTGCTTTCTCTACTACGGCCAGGCTGCGCATGCGCAGACTATTGAACACGGACGAACCATTAGTGTAGTGAAGTGCTCCTGCATGAGAGCTTCAAAATAAGACCTCATACGACCCCATCGGATTATTAGGGACTCACCTAGACCCCAACACGTCCACCCCGTATGGGCCTATACACCCATAGCCATGCAGTATAGGCCTATGGGCTTACCCAGGCCTCGGTGACTTTTTCCAAAAATTTCACCGTTTCGTGCCGGGACACTTCTTATCATGGTCTAAATGACGAGACGTGAAAAACAAATCCAAACAACCATACCGCAAATGTCGAGAAGTAGGTTTTCCAGTGGGACAAACATTGGTCCTATACCCCCAGTATGGGACTATACAGGGTGTATCAAAAAAAACGGAGTCCTAGTACGATGACATATTTTTCATTGAGCAAAGGAGAAATCTATTTTTTTTGTTGATTTGTCATTAAGACCGACCCTTTGGGACTGACCAGCTGAACAATTCAATGATCTGTGATCAAGCATGTTAGAACAATAGCTATTCTTCAATTATGAGTGAAATGTGACTTGCGCCAGATTTGGTTTACATCATTCGTCTGCCCTGAAATACGGTGTACAAATGAAATGCTTTTTATCCACTCTGAATTCATTGACATTTTGAAAACAAAACGGTGTACAATTAAGATGTCTTTTAACTCTGAATTTAACAAAAAGGTGTACAATTCAAATGTCTTTTTAACAGACAATTGAATCTCAATCTTCAACGTGTCCTCCATTTCTCTGGATGCAGGTACGCGCACGTTCATTCATTGCCGCCACGGCCCGTCTGATAAGTGCCTGGTTCTGCCTCAGGTTGTCAACTTCTGTTATGATGCGCTGTTCCAGGTCATTGAGATCTGCTGGAGGCGTGATGTACACCCTGGACTTTAGGTAACAGTTAAAATACATTTTAATTGTACACCGTTTTGTTTTCAAAATGTCAATGAATTCAGAGTGGATAAAAAACATTTCATTTGTACACCGTATTTCTTTTCTTTCAAGGGCAGACGAATGATGTAAACCAAATCTGGCGCAAGTCACATTTCACTCATAATTGAAGAATAGCTATTGTTCTAACATGCTTGATCACAGATCATTGAATTGTTCAGCTGGTCAGTCCCAAAGGGTCGATCTTGATGACAAATCAACAAAAAAAATAGATTTCTCCTTTGCTCAATGAAAAATATGTCATCGTACTAGGACTCCGGTTTTTTTGATACACCCTGTATGGGTCTCCCTGAACTTTTTTCTAAAATTTCACCGTTTCGCTCCGCGACACTTCCTATCATGTTTGTCTTGACGAGACTAAGAAGACGAGACCCCACAACCTATACCGCAAATGTGGAGAAGTAGGTTTCCCAGGATGGTCCTATACCCCCCATACCCCATATAGGCATTTTCCCGTAATTTAGGATAAAGTCCGTGTTCCGTATTTTTTCAGCAAATTTTTTACATACACCCACCCTGGAACTAGGGGGAGATAACTCTATTGATAGGCAAGTCCCGTTAAGCCTGGCGACCTATATACCCCCCATACCCCATACAGGCATTTTCCCCGGATTTTTCGATAAATTCCTTGTTCCGTTTTTTTTTTTTCAGGAAAAATTTTACATGCACCCACCCATGACTGGATGCCCCTTCACATAGGCTTCACATGGATACCTCATACAACTCCATCGGCCCATTAGGGGCTCCCCTAGATCCCAAAACGTCTATTTGCATACCCTTGGGCCACCGCGCATGCGCAGAATGCCGATATTTCAACCCCACACCCAGCCCATCAGATGCCCCTTCACGAATGCTTCACTTTGATACCTCACTCGACCCTATTGGACCATTAGTGGCTCCCCTAGCTCCAAAACGGCTATTTTCATACCCTTTGGCCACCGCGCATGCGCAGAATTATGATATTACAACAGCACGCCCAGCCCATCAGATACCCCTTCACGATTGCTTCACTTTGATACCTCACTCGACCCAATCGGTCCACTAGGGACCCACCTAGGTCACAAAACGTCTATTTAGGTATTCCCCGTATACATTAACATTGGTAGTAGACATATATATGCTATTTTCAACCTTGGTTTGTATTATATGACTCGTAGCCTAATGGATAACGTGTCTGCCTGTTGATAAAACGACCCGGGTTCAATTCCCACTGGGACCCTTTCATTGTATGGTGAAACCGAGGGTTCCCCACTTGCCATTTAACATGGACAAATAGATGGCGATATTGTCGGGGACCCTGTACAGGCCATTGATGCTTCGGAAGGATAAAGGCTATCTATTATCCCGGAGAGGGCCGGAGATTAGACGGCTTCTGATTGGACGAGAGCTCTGTGACGGATTTGAAATACTCGCTTCTGAGTGGACGAGAGCTCTGTGACGGATTTGAAATACTCGCTTCTGATTGGACGAGAGCTCTGTGACGTCATCGATGACGTCATCTCATTTGCATAAATGCTAACGAATTTGCTCTTTATATACTACAGACGTATTCATTAAGGTGCAGAAATTGTTATTATTGACTCGCAAGCTATTTAGCAACTCTGCTACTTCCCCAAAAAATTCTGAAATCAGTGATATTTGGAAAGCGGTGTGCTACTTTGAAGAGAATTTCTAGGATTACTGCTAGTTAGCACTTTGACTTGCCTGTTCAGTAGTATACAGCGAGCAAATTGGACAAATAGCGCCTCACTGCGCATGCGCAGAACCTTGGGTGACGTCACAATTGGTGGTGTGCGCATGCGTGGATGGTGGGTGGTGGGACAAGATGGCGGCTGTGGGTGGTGGGACAAAATGGCGGCTGTGGGTGGTGGGACAAAATGGCGGCTGTGGGTGGTGGGACAAAATGGCGGCTGTGGGTGGTGGGACAAGATGGCGCTGTGGGTGGTGGGACAAAATGGCGGCTGTGGGTGGTGGACAAAATGGCGGCTGTGGGTGGTGGGACAAGATGGCGATTTGGTGGGACAAAATGGCGGCTGTGGGTGGTGGGACAAGATGGCGGCTGTGGGTGGTGGGACAAAATGGCGGCTGTGGGTGGTGGGACAAAATGGCGGCTGTGGGTGGTGGGACAAAATGGAGGCGTGTGGGTGGTGGGACAAGATGGCGGCCTATGTGTGGGTGGTGTGAGTGAGTGCAAGAATGTATTCATCCGCGGTGATGCAGTCATGTCTGGCGGTGATTCGGTCTCGGGAAAAAGCTTCCGCGGAGAAAAAGTAGTCCCTAGATAAAATGGTCCGATGGGGTCGAGTGAGGTATCAAATTGAAGCTTAGGTGAGGGGGCATCTAATGGGCTGGGTGTGGGATTGAAATATCGGCATTGTGCGCATGCGCGGTGGCCGAAGGGTATGAAAATAGCCTTTTTGGAGCTAGGAGATTGACTACTGGTCCAGTGGGGTCGAGTGAGGTATCAAATTGAAGGTTAGGTGAAGGGGCATCTAATGGGCTGGGTGTGGGGTTGAACTATTGGCATTCTGCGCATGCGCGGTGGCCGAAGGGTATGGAAATAGCCTTTTTGGAGCTAGGGGATTGACTACTGGTCCAGTGGGGTCGAGTGAGGTATCAATGTGAAGCCTATGTGAGGGGGCATGTAATGGGCTGGGTGTGGGGTTGAAATATCGGCATTCTGCGCATGCGCGGTGGCCGAAGGGTATGAAAATAGCCTTTTTGGAGCTAGGAGATTGACTACTGGTCCAGTGGGGTCGAGTGAGGTATCAAATTGAAGGTTAGGTGAGGGGGCATGTAATGGGCTGGGTGTGGGGTTGAACTATCGGCATTCTGCGCATGCGCGGCGGCCGAAGTGTATGAAAATAGCCTTTTTGGAGCTAGGGGCTTGACTACTGGTCCAGTGGGGTCGAGTGAGGTATCAAATTGAAGCTTACGTGAAGGGGCATCTGATGGACTGGGTGTGGGGTTGAATTAGGGTGATTCTGCGCATGCGCGGCGGCCAAAGGGTATGAAAATAGCCTTTTTGGAGCTAGGAGAGCCCCTAATGATGCAATGGGGTCGAGTGAGGTATCAAATTGAAGCATTCATGAAGGGCCATCTAATGGACTGGGTGTGGGGTTGAATTAGGGTCATTCTGCGCATGCGCGGTCACCCAAGGGTATGGAAATAGCCTTTTTGGAGCTAGGGGATTGACTACTGGTCCAGTGGGGTCGATCTTACCTGACCTGACCAGCCAATCAGAAGCGAGTATTTTGACCTCGTCTGCCTGTATGGAATGCATGTACTGACTTGGTTCTGGGTTTTTTCCATCACGGTTGTGCGCAGGTGTATGACGTCACTTCCGGTCTGCGTGAATCGGGCGTGACCTGGGACTAAGGGATGCATGTACTGACTTGGTTCTGGGTATTTGTCATCACGGGGAGGTCACGTGATCAGTTCAAGGTCATATCCATTTTTTTTCCATCACGGTTGTGCGCAGGTGTATGACGTCACTTCCGGTCTGCGTGAATCGGGCGTGACCTGGAAAAAGGATTGATCTGTAATCTGTGTTGTTGTTGTTGTTGTTGTTGCTCCCTTTTTTGGACTAACCCATCAGAATAGTACGTATCACGGACTACACCCGTAGAGCTACATCTGGTCTATAAAACACGTCCCTCTGGATCCCATACCTTCATTTCTACAGAGCCATGGCGGAGATCCAGCCCCATGCGACTCGCATTTTACAGTATGCCACCGTGGTGAATTCATTCACGGGTTACCGAGCAGTGGTCCGGTCCATGTTTGCAGATGGCGACGACAACGAGGGACGACGCCAGATCCTGAACGAGTTCACAGAAGCGGTCCTACACAGAGTGCACTCGATGGACAGGCGTGCCATCACTCACCACTACTGGACTGTGACAGCCATCTTTGATGCTCGCGCTATGGACCAGGAGCGCTCACGCCGGAACCAGCGCCGGCTGGTTGGCCTCATACTAGTCTGTGCCCTATTCACCCTGGCGCTGTGGTATTGACACTATAAATACGAGGGATGAGACAGAGTGTGTGTCATTCTCCCTTCGACATTTACAGCAAGCATGTCACTACGCGCCATCCTGCCTCTTACACCCAGTGTGAGGTTATACATTTATCAAGATAAAGTCACGCTGGTGAAAGACGATCAAGCTATTTACTGGACGCCCGCTGAGAGGCTATCGAATCCGGTGACACTACAGCGTGATGGGTGGACTAAGTTTAAACGGGTGTTGAGCGGTGAGTTGGACGGAGACCTCATCCACCTGGACAACGCCATCTACGTATATTCCGTACCACCTGTCCACATACGTCTGGGTCCCTACCAAGAGCCTACGCGAAGTATCAGCCTAACTTCCTCTGTGTGGTCAGCCTTGGAGAAAATAGTGCCTATTGTGGACCAGTTATTTACACCGGCCGACCGATCACCCGACCAATTAGCGTGGGTTCGTGCTATGGAAGACGCGGCGGCTGAACCCCATGAACAACTACATGAACCCGACGACGATGCCATTGATTACCCGCTAGACTCAGTCAGCCCAATGACATGACCACCTGATCCTTTGATCTCACGGGGTTCTCCCTATAAATACGAGAGACAGTGAAATCTGGTACCATTCACGTACTGACCATGACGGAGCATATAGTACTGGCGTATTTCAGCTTGACCCCCGAGGTTTTCCTGCACGTGTATGTGGATAAGGTCGATATCATGGAGGAGGTGGTGGGAGACACGGACCCTACACAACCGTGCCCGGCT
>JAVTVY010005925.1:0-41996 GCA_036873755.1 Hanleya hanleyi
GTTGCTATTATTCCAGTTCAGGACTTGAATTCTTCAACTTCCTCTATTTGTATTATAAATCAGACTGGAAATATGCAGTTCTTCTATAATTAATTTTCGCATCATTTAAGAATAGTTTGCCTTTCAAGGAAGAAACTTCCCGTGGAGCCCGATTAAGAACCTCACTCCAAATTTGTTCATATCAAAACTTAAGGTGCATTGCCAGTCAAAAATGTGAAATGGCTCATTTTAATTATCCTTATATACTTATACTGGTTTTTGTCTCTCTATGCTCATTGTATATAGTCCTGCATGTACTATGGCATTGCTATTCCTAACTGTACACAGCCCTTCCTCTCAAGGTAAATATTACTACATACCACACTGGCTCTGTGCTGCATTGTTTTTTCATGATGGAACAAACTTTCGATCATCAATGTAAATGTAGCTTCATACGAGACACCAAAATGTATTGAGAACATGTAACTAACCCATATGAATATCCCATATAGAAAAGCTTTGTGTTCACTCCTTTATGAACATGTAGCCGAGTTTCATTTGCAAACGAAAATGTAGGATTGCATCAACATAGGATATCAAATCAATAACTCATAACAATTTTACCACATCTGCACATGTCTGTGCATGATCAGTTGAATCAAAAGCAGACAGGAATGACAGAAAAGCTTTTATCTAATCTTGAATAATAAGATATAACTGATACCGTGTCGTATTGCCACATACTTTTATCTTATTACGTTTGTACCAGTCTCGCATGATGCAGACAACTTTTGACAATACCAAAAATGAATTACATGAAAAAGATTTTGCTATGAGATGATGTACCCCCCCCCCCCCAAAGAAAAGAAAAGAAAAATACAAATCACTCATCACTCAATACCACTCTATACCATATGTGCACTGTAATGCTTCACAAAACCACAAAAAATAACATTTAATTGTAGTGATCCACATGCAAACCCATTCATCTACAATTGGGCAGACCAAGTTGAAGAAAATCTAACATAAATTCACGCTATATATATGACTATTTCACCATTTTAGTGAATCGACACTCATAAAACACACCTATCTATAACATATGATCTAACGGACGTCAGAGAATTCACACATTCAAATACCGTAATTGCTAACTGTGGCATATACGTAAATCAACATACTTACAAACAAGCGATTTGGATATAGTTCAAGACAAGCTGTCCAACGCATCCACAAGTTTCTCCTTTGATTCAAATGCATTGAAACGTGGACAAATCTATCTAATAAATTCTCCACACAATAGAGACATCACAAACTGTCCTCATTATAAAATCTGAATTAACCCAAAAGTGGTCTCAGATATGTAGAGTGTGGGGATTGTCCATGTCTGTATGACAAGATGAATCAAGTGTTTAAGAGTGGATTGGTGAAAACGGGTTGTACGGCATGATCGCACGACCAGTGCATCCATCCATCCATGTAAACCCAGTAGCATCAAAATGGTAAGCGTTTGTTTACACTTGTATGATGTTTGAACCGTGAATGCTTTTCAGCTGATTTGAAGTTTTCAACATGCAGTTTCCAATCATTTGTTGACTTTGTCTTAGTTCTTGGGGTAAGATTTTTCCACTCTGCCATCAACTTTTTGGTCAGTGCTTGGGATCCATGGAAACCAAAAAAGGCTGCATGACCAAAATACTTCCTCCGGGTCATAGCATAGTATGTTGCTGGATTGATATATCTTTTGTTTTTCTTATTTCTTTGCTTCAATTGAACTACACGCTTAGCTTTTCGTAGTAGCGAAAGCATTGAATTATTCTGTGAGAAGTGTTTAGCCTTGACTAAGGAATCTCTTACTTTCACAATTCTGTGAATTTCCTTCATGCCCAAGCTACACTCATTTGGGTTCTTCACTTTGCCGTCTTTCACTGAAGAATAAACAAAATCGACATCAACTATTGGATATGATCTTCTGACTCTTAGTCTGACAGATTTTGGAGGGTTTTTGTTAATTACAGATTGTGAGGTTACCACAATGTACTGTTTTTCTGAAACTCTGTTCGGTATATCATCCAAAACCTCGCCGCCATTCTCCGTAATTGCTTTCTTCAACTTGGTCTGTCCAATATTTCCAGCAAGAAGGAAGTACTTTCCCTGAAAGATGTCTGATGACTTCTCAGGCATGACCTCATTACCACTTCCATGGGATATATCAGTTGTGGAGGCAGTGGTTTCTTCACTAGCTTGTACACTGTCTTCAAAACTGGGTTTTCTCAAAAACTCAGTGAATGAAGCCCCAGCAGCGAGAAGATCTGTATCAGCTGATGTGTTAAACTGATCAATATCAAAGCATAGATTTTTAAATCTATGGAAGAAGGTGGCATATATGGGATCTTGCTTGTCTGTCTTTCTACCTCCATGGCACATGGTGTGATTGTAAAAATAACTGTTGTCTCTGTAATTGGCATTTTCCCCACCCTGTGCCATAAATCTGGCTAGAGGAAATGGCAAATTAGCCATGAGGGTGGGGACATGATCTATGTAGAGCATCATGTAAGGTGTGAGCTTTTTCCAGCCATACCTCTGTACAAAAAGCTGATAGAAGCTTTCTGCATGATGCTTATATCGTGCCACATCTGCTTCTGTGTAGGACGATTCATAGTCTTGTGGATGAAGACTCTCCTCAGCTCTGTCAGGTTTTAGAGGTGGGGATGGATCATTTTCTACAATCTGTTGCATCATGTACAGATGATGCCAGATAGTTTTAACTAGCTCAAGTACGGTAAGTTCCCGCTGAAGGTGTAAGCGATCCATGACGTCTTCGGACAAAGTTGGACGCATTTTTTTCTGGTCACTAATAACACCTCGAAGGGGATGAGGATATGTTTCTTCGGAGCAACTTTCTGGAGGAGGAGACATTATCACCGTGGCGTGGGTTCCATTCAATTTGACTGGCTTGGGCTGCCCAGTACTGTCAAAGTGTATTTCAAAATTTCCATTTCGAACTCCACGTTTGTTAATGTTGCTTTCCAGTGTGGCGATAGCTTCTTTGATGAAGGTAGATCTATTGCATCCTAGTTGCTTTGCTTAGTTAGCGTTGCTGTAAATATTCTCAATCTCGAGATCCAGTAGTTTTTCGGTTTGGCGAACAAACCCATGCATTATGCATATAACATAATGTGACAGTGGGATGCCCTCGATGACAGCATATGGGAAGCTATTATCGATTACCAGGTTGAGATCGGTTCTCAGTCCAGACTGATGAACTTGACTACGGTCATTTTTGTGGCACTGATGGTAGATGTTCCACTTGTCATTGGATGCTGCGCTCATCTTTGCATCGAGTAGAGCCATCAGAAAGTTGTAGTCCCCTGAAACGTAAAATTCATACCCGTCCCCAGACAATGTCAAAATCATCTTTCGGATAACAGTTTGCCCATTGGCCATGAGATTTTCCGGCTTGTCACTTTCGTAGAACATGGCTATGGGAAATATCTCATCCACAGACTGATACTTGTGCCCAGAAAGAGCGAGCTCATTGTTGAGAATACTTACCGCAAGAAAGGCAGTTGATCTTCCTTCAATCTGTCTTCCATCTCCATAGATCTTCACTGCCATCATAGAGTTTCTCTCAATGCTTGGATACCTGTACCTCAACATTTTTAGAAGTGCGACTGCATTGATACTCCACCCAGTGAATGTGCGAGTTGGTTGGAGTATATTTCGGAACTTGTCATCCATATCTGCAATATACTTTTCTACTTGAAAACTTGAGGCAACCAGTCCACCAAAGAGTCTTCTTACCTCGGTTCCAAGTCGAACACCCGATACATTTTCTTGTATGTGGAGAAGCCGAGATGCTCCAACAATTGGCTGCAGATCCGGTGGCTCATTTCAATGTCGCCTCTAAAACACTCGTCCTTGTAGAATCATTAATTGTCCTACTTAAGAGTGTATGTAAGTCACTTACTGTTAAAGATCCCGACTCAGTAAATGGTCGTCGACTGGTACCTTTTGTTACTAACATGGACATTGTTTTCATCATATTATCTTTGTCACCTTGGAAAGTTTCCCCGACATAATTTTATTAATGCCTCTTTAGTTTGCCCAAGTTTGGACTTCGGGGTTTTGGATCAACAGGTGGTGGTGATTGTTCAAGCCGACTGGCTGATGAGCAGTCCTGCACAGTTGTTTTTTCCAAAAACTCAAGGAATTCATCTCTACGAAGACTGTTGTCAATGTGGCAAAACTTATTATCTAAGAGGCAGAGAAACGCTTGCAGAGAAATGAACAATCTTCGCCGTTTCTTCTCGTCCAAAATGAACGATGTCTTCACATCCTTCCCATGCTTCGATAGAAATTTATCCAAAGATTTGTAACCGCGGTTCCTAACATTATTGTCAAGGCTTCCACATGCCAGCGCATCCTTCAGATGCAAAAATATGCAACCATCCATTTTGATATGAAACTCAGGAATGCATTATACAATGTACAGCACTGTTAATCTGGCAGGTCCAATGGCCAAAGGATCATGTTTAGAAAAGACTCTTGTATAACAAATGGGTGATAAATGTCGCTCAAATGTGAGTCTACACATGACTTTCTATAGGCTGACAGGCTTTTTAATTATCGGACAGTTCCCTCAGAGTTTCTTCATTAACATGGCACTGGATTTATGATTTCGGGAAATAGGGTGAAATATTAAATGTTGAGTGAATGGGGAGGATGAGTGGCTATTGGGAGATTTAATTATGAGTGTCCAGTGTGATAATTAAGTTGTCACTAAGAATCGATCCGGGAATTAAGAGAGAATGAGGGGGCTTGACAGATGGAAATATTATGTGATACGTCTGTAGTTATGGGAATTAAGAGAATGTATATTGTTTAATAGGAATGTGGGGATTAAACATTGTCTATGTGACACTGTTAAGAGGGATCATGTGTAGGGCGGGTTGGGGGAAACGGGTTGCACGGCGTGTTCGCACGACCTGTGCCCATCGCGGTGCGATGGAGTGCCCAAGTACATCCATCCATCCATCCAATAGCCAACTATGCCTTCTTAAGTCTACTATGTTGTTTGATGATATGTCAAAAATAGCTTTCTGCACAAAAAAAATAGGGATCTACATTTAGGAATCTTAATGTGCACTCATAACTCATCAGACAAAACATACAATTAATGATAAACCTCAAACTTGGCTGCATGACTTCGCTGTTAGGATGAAAAATAGAAATCAAACATCTGAAATTCCATTGTCGGAAAAATTATCAAAGTTTATTCATAATTTAACAATATACAGACACAAATTACCTGTGCGTACGATAACGTTTGCGCACCATAACGTTTTTGTACACTGCAAAGATGGACTGAAGCAGGTGCTTGAAAAACGTTATCAGCCAATGTTTATTTTTTGATTTCAGATACAGAAGTACAATAAATACCAAAGATTATATCAAAAACAAAAGCTAAAGTTTTAGCTACATGTATTTATCGTCATTTTTATTCATCAAAATATGGCAACCGAGTCTTTTTTCACCAATTTGACTGTCTGCTTCAATCGGCATGTTTGTTTTGTTTGTTTGTTAAGTTGTTTATTCATTTTGCCAGATGAAGCACATATCTCATATTGTACATATATAGAATTAATCTGGTGGGATAAAAACCCCATAGGGCTAACTGTACGACTCCTCAGTCTTGGCAGTCTCATACATGATCACTGGAACAAATATGTCTACATCTGTGCTGTGTAAACTGGCCTGCCCAGCAATACTAGCCACTAGCCCATACTTCTGCCAGAAGCCAGTCATAAATTTGTAAACTGTCAGTTGTACTGATTAAGACCTACACTTGATCCCTGTATTATGGCTGCCTAAGTGTGATACAAGCAACATGATATCTTAATAGGACTTTGCCTTCACCGCTCTTTAATGCAGAAGATGATGGTGAAACCAGCCCTATCCCTTACAGGGACATATGACGACATGAATACATTTTAATTCTGAATTATTTGAACTCCTTGATATGGAAGGTGAAGGTATGGATATTCTGTATAGTCAATATATATAGAATATGCCCCACCGTTTGATCCGCGGACTCTTGTGATGCAACGTCACAACTCGAGAATACCGTATTAATTGGATTTCCGAATCGGACCAAAAAAAGGTCCCATGAAATATTTCCTGAGAATTCACGATAACAATGTTTCAAGGGGAAATTCAAGATGGCCGCCTTGTGGCCATATTGGATTTTCGATTCGGACCGAAAAAGGTATCTTGCACAATTAGACCCTAAGGGGAACCCGTGTATCAAATTTGAGAAAGATCCATGCAGTACTTCCTGAGAAATCACGTTAACAAAGTTGCATGGGAAAATCCAAGATGGTCGCCTCTTGGCCATATTGGATTTTCGAATCAGACCAGAAAAGGTATCTTGCACAACTAGACGACAAGGAGAACCTGTGTACCAAATTTAACGAAGATCCATGCAGTAGTTCCTGAGAAATCGCAATAACAAAGTTTTTATGGGGAAATCTAAGATGGCCGCCTGATGGACATATTGGACTTTGGAATCGGACCAGAAAAGGTATCTTCCACAACTGGACCACATGGTGAACCTGTGTATCAAATTTGAGAAAGATCCAGGCAGTACTTCCTGAGAAATCATGATAACAAAATTTCATGGGGAAGTCTAAGATGGCCGCCTGGTGACCATATTGGATTTCCAATTCGGACCAAATAATCTTGCATATCGAGACCCTAAGGCGGATCTGTGTATCAAATTTGAGAAAGATCCATGCACTAGTTCCTGAGAAATGACGAAGTTTCATGGGAAAATCCAAGATGGCTGCCTAGTGGCCATACTGGATTTTCAAATCGGACCAGGAAAGGTATCTTGCACAACTAGACCCCAAGGGGAACCTGTGTACTAAATTTGAGAAAGATCCATGCAGTACTTCCTGAGAAATGACGATAAAGTTTCATGGGGAAAATCCAAGATGGCTGCCTGGTGGCCATATTGGATTTTTGAATCGGACCAAAAAAGGTTTCTTGCACAACTAGACCCTAAGGGGAACCTGTGTACCAAATTTGAAAAAGATCCACACAGTACTTCCTGAGATATCCTGATAACAAGGTTTCATGGGGAAATCCAAGATGGCTGCCTTGTGGCCATATTGGAGTTTCGAATCGGACCAGAAAAGGTATCTTGCACAACTAGACCCTAAGGGGAACCTGTGTACCAAATTTGAAAAAGATCCATCCAGTAGTTCCTGAGAAATCGCGATAACAAGGTTTCATGGGGAAATCCAAGATGGCTGCCTTGTGGCCATATTGGATTTTCGATTCGGACTGAAAAAGATATCTTGCACAATTAGACCCTAAGGGGAACCTGTGTACCAAATTTGAGAAAGATCCATGTAGTACTTCCTGAGAAATGACGATAAAGTTTCATGGGGAAATCCAAGATGGCTGCCTGGTGGCCATATTGAATCTTTCGAATCGGACCAGAAATGGTATCTTGCACTAGACCCCAAGGGGAACCTGTGTACCAAATTTGAGAAAGATCCATGCAGTACTTCCTGAGAAATGACGATAACAATTTTTCATGGAGAAATCCAAGATGGCTGCCTGGTGGCCATATTGGATTTTCGAATCGAACCAGAAAAGGTATCTTGCACAACTAGACCCCAAGAGGAACCTGTGTACCAAATTTGAGAAAGATCCAAGCAGCAGTTCCTGAGAAATCGCGATACGGTTTCATGGGGAAATTCAAGATGGCTGCCTGGTGGCCATATTGGATTTTTGAATCGGACCAGAAAAGGTATCTTGCACAACTAGACCCCTGTGTACCAAATTTGAGAAAGATCCATGCAGTAGTTCCTGAGAAATCACGATAACAAGGTTTCATGGGGAAATTCAAGATGGCTGCCTGGTGGGCATATTGAATTTTCGAATCGGACCAGAAAAGTTATCTTGCACAACTAGACCCCAAGGGGAACCTGTGTACCAAATTTGAGAAAGATCCATGCAGTAGTTCCTGAGAAATCGCGATAACAAGGTTTCATGGGGAAATCCAAGATGGCTGCCTGGTGGCCATATTGGATTTTCGAATCGGACCAGAAAAGGTATCTTGCACAACTAGACCCCAAGGGGAACCTGTGTACCAAATTTGAGAAAGATCCATGCAGTAGTTCCTGAGAAATCGCGATAACAAGGTTTCATGGGGAAATCCAAGATGGCTGCCTGGTGGCCATATTGGATTTTCGGATCGGACCAAAAAAGGTATCTTGCACAACTAGACCCCAAGGGGAACCTGTGTACCAAATTTGAGAAAGATCCATGCAGTAGTTCCTGAGAAATCGCGATAACAAGAATTGTTTACGGACGGACTGACGACAGACCACGGACGAAAAGCGATTTGAACAGCCCATCATCTGGTGATGGTGGGCTAAAAAATGGCAAATGCACATTTTACTATTTTTTAATTTGAAATGTTATACTGCTTCTTTGAGCACCATTTATTGAACTATTTAGTCCATTACCTTTTTTTACCTATTAGTTCAATCAAAACTTCAATAATCCATGGTAAAGTCTCTAATAAATCAATCACCAGAAGTGCAATTTGGGAGTGAAATTATGAGGGTGATCGGATTTATTGAATCTGAATGAAGGAGACGGTCCCCAAACCAAGAAGTGATTGAATGGATTTGTCAGAAGTCTATTCTTTTTTGATATTCCACACATGATAATTAATAAAAAAACAATATTCTTTAATTTTCGAATTGGTACATGCTGTTTCAATTTCATTCAGAATTTAGGGATAGTTGATCAATAAGACATGGAACAAATCATCTTGATTACCTTCAATTTTAATACAGTCATCCCTTACAGACTGGAAAATCTCGTCTAGAAAGAGAAGTAAAAATATAAAAAAAATTAGTAATTATTTTGAATTAATAGCTACAAACAGGAACACATATGAAATATGTATCTTGGCATTAATTGCTAATTTCCAAAACCACAGCCCATAAATAATTCATGCTTCCTGATCAACACATACAATGCCCTTGTTCTAGACCAATGCAAGTAATGTATTTGTTTTGTTCAATGAAATGAATGCAGGGTTGAAATTAAGGACTGGGAATGGTAACAATCATCATGATCAAGTTTATGGGGTAGCCCTTAGACATGTTAGACAGATTGCCGGCTTTCTAGAGGTGGTAATCTTCTTGCAACCTGAATAACAGGTTACCACTTATTTCCAGCCCTGCCCTGCAGGAGTTGGGAAAATGGCTGGGTGAGACTGGATGATCGAAGCTGGATTGAGGGATGATTATGAATTGTCACACAGTAGTAGGTGGATTCGGAAACTCAAAAGTGGGAATAATTTAAAGGCAAATTCTTTATTTCTCGATTCAACAAAACTGAGTTTCCCACCTCGTGTTCCACACATATGGAAATATAGAGTACCAAGTTTGTATACCTGTCACTCTTAATACAATGTTCTTGTTCTCTGAATTCTTGTTGAGTGCATTAGTGTCTGATGGCAAAATTTCTACATGACATATGACATGCCTACTCAGTTTGATGAGCAAGTTTGTGAATAATTTGTTACATTGAAGAGGTTAAATATGTGTTGGACAGTCTTGATATAAATATGGCCTTTGATCCAGACCCAGTATAGCTTGTACCTGCATGCGACTTTCTCGTTTGAGTGCCCTACATGTAGACCAAGATCTCTTTCAAGTTGATCTAAATACTGTAAATGCTAATTATTCATGTGGAATGAACTTTTTTTATTTTCTCGGTAGAAGATTTTCGCGAAAGATAGTTCCTATGAACATATCATCTCAGAGGGCGTCCCACTGATTGATACATTCAAACAGAGATCTCGCAAAATTTTAAGCGATGTATAACTTCCGGCTTTGAACAAGGGTATCATTACAATCAAGGCGCTGCCAGAAAAATACACTAAAAACAGAAGGCTGTCTTTTTCTGGCCTTAACTGTTTTATCAGAGTCTACAGTGAAAATTCACTCAAATTTGTATATCCATAAACTGAGAAGAAATGAAATGTATTTGTAATCTCAAACCTTTGTTTTTCTGGCATTCTGATCTGAAGGGTTTCGGTTCATCATCTTTCTCTTGTTGGATTGCCTCCCCTATTGCACTAAGGCGGACCATAATTGTCTCGGGCAGTGGAGACACTGTGGAAAGGGATGAGCAATGTGTAACATGTAGTGGAATAAAGTAATCTAGCGAGACGTGAAATGGTTATTTCATAAAGAAACTATGGTAATCCCTCTAAAAATTCAATCACCGGAAGTGAAATTATCAAGCTTAGTCAAATTTATTAGAGCAGGAAGCTGACAAAATGGTTCAATATCGTGCTATTATTAATCTATTATCTCTTCATTATTTCAATGATTTCAGAGGGTGACAAATTTATTAGAACAGCCAGTTGAATTCAGTCCCCAAAATTGGGGGGGGGGGGTGATTGAATTTTGATAGGGGGATTGAATTAGTAGAGGGATTACCGTATACAGTATATAATGATGCAGGAAATTAGACAGATAATACAAACACTGTACCGTATTAAAAAGTCATGGCAATGGCGCATATTACTGGCCTAAGAGTAAGCTCATGTAGTTCTTCTAAACAACTGGTCAGCAATTGGCCACAAATGGTGAGCATGGACGTTTAAAAGTAGATGGTACGATAAGGCAGCATTTTGGCCTATACGTGGTGTGGTTGAAACCGAAAAATAAAACATCCTAAAATAATTTTTTTTAATGTAACGGCAAGAGAAAATATATGTACACAACACATGAAAGTTCCGCTTGATTGCATTTTAATTATAGTTAGGACACGAAATTGAAATCCGCAGCATGTGTTATTTGGTGAAAAGGGTATAAATCGAGTCATTTAAACACACATTTGGATGAAGGGCCCCTTGGACCAAAACGCCATTTAACCTTGTGATGTGCGGTGGCATTATATGTCCAATGCTGGAGAAAATGGTAAAATAGTACATGATTTCAATTTCAATTTCATGTGATAACTATAATCATAATGTAATAGAGCTAGAATTTTCACATATGGTGTACATGTATGTTCTCTTACCATTAAATTAAAAGAACAATTATTTTTAGGACATTTTATTTTTCTTCAATTTTAACTGCACCACATATAGGCCAACATAACACCTCATTGTCCCATCTCCTTTTCTAAAAGTCTGGAATTCACCTACCCCTGCTTTCAGAAAAAAGCTGTTTAATCACTTGAGACAAACTGACGATTTTTCTATTCACAAATTCTGAAGATATCTGATAAAGCAGAGTAGATATTGCAGTTCTCAGATGACAGTATTGTTGTATTACTCTCAGAACGTTACATTTTTATACCTTTGTCAGGCTGAAAATCGTCCAGCATCCTTCGACCATTTGGCGTTGTGAAGCCTTCCATGGCCCACTCCATTATATCCTCCTCTTCTAACTCCGAGAAATCTTTACCACAACGTTTCCCACATTCCTGACAAATAAGACCATGTCAATTATTGTGCTGATTGAGCCAATCCAGTGCACTTTTGGAAATTGAAGGCGATCAATAAATTGCATCTCTCAAGTCTGCGAGAAGAGCCATTTGCGCTCATCAATTTTTGCATGAGAAAAAGGTTAGTTATGTTCACTAATATTTGTATTCATGAATGTCACAAACGTTAAGTTGTTTTTCATATGCAATAAATACACATCTGCAAAATTTGTCCAAAGACTTGTTGTTATAACCAGTACTTGCACCCCAATGCAATGTGGTAATACAAAAGGAAAATCTCTGATATAAGTTCTATTCATCAAAACTAGGCTCTTCGACAGTGCTTCTGTACCATTGTCATGCATACCAAATAGCACTGTGGAAGAGTCTAGTAAGGAAATAATTAAGACTTGAGATTACAGTTTTTGCAGCATGATCGATGGGAGGATTTAATCATATTGTCTCTAATTGAAAAGTCAGCAACTTTTCGTTGAATAATTCTTCTCTCTCTGCAATCAAGAGGTGCAATTACTCAATCAGCTTTTAGAGGAGCTGAGGGGAGCGAGAAATGTGATGGACTACTAATCCAGGATTTTTGATATAGATCTGGCTTGAAGTATAGGGGAGAAATGAAAAATCAACTGCCCAGATATATACAGGCCAAGCTCACAGCGGCTAATGTTCAAGAAATAAATCGAAAATTCAGATTTATTTCACTCTTCTCTTTCACTGGCTTTCGTTGACCATTCATGTCAGTCAAACCTACCATAATTGCTTCTAGAACAGCCTTCCGGAAAGTTTTGCCTGGTTTGGTCTTTCCATATCTGAGTGGGAACTCCTCTGTGAATGGCATTGTCTTACTCAAACAAACCTGTAATCCAGAATATATTTTACAAAATGTATGATCGAATATCAATACCACAATGAGAATCATTGTGGAAGTTGTATGTTGTATTGTATGGTCTGAGACGGCAATGAGAACCATGGGTTGCATAGGAGATGACATCATAATATAAACTGATGTTAAGTTTTATATTGTATATTACATTGCATATAAAGTTAGGGTGAAGGGTTCAGAATGACAAGCTTGCTGACAAGAAACTTTTTCCCCAGCCTGTAGTTAGTCCAGATTTGGATTTTATAAATAAGCAAATCACTCCTTTGCCACCCTGTTAATTATACTGGTGAGAACATCGTCTAGCTATTCACTCATCACCAGATGTAATCAGACATTACTGGAACAGTTTTTCAGGTCCTATGAATTCTCAGATATACTGTGATATGGAGTTCAAGCTTACTTGTGACACTTTGTGATCTCCAAACCAGAAGAGCCAACAGTTTCCAGGAGGGGCTGGCTTCTTGTTAAACATGGGACCCTCCACAACAATGGCCGGCCAGAGTGTGTGAGCTCCAAACTTAGCCCAGACCAAATTTCCCAAATTGGGATCCTACAACAGCAGAAAAAGTTCAAAATAATGTAGCATTCCAATGATGAGAACTTTGGACTGAGCTAGGATTGATACCTGATGTCACCAACAGTTAGTAATTATTTTCCCCATAGTCATGATACATGTAGTTGACCACTTTCATATTGTGATATGTTCTGAAAATATTAATGAATTCACCAGTAAATCGAGTCATTCAAACACACATTTAGACACGAAGGACCCCTTGGACCAAAAACATTTCCCAGCAGTGGAGATATAATGCCACCGCACATCACCAGGATGAATGGTGATCTGGTCCAAGGGATTCATCATGTCTAAAATGTGTGTTTGGATGACTTGCTTTAGACCCTTTTTTTCACGAAATAGCACATGCTCCAGATTTCAATTTCATGTCATAATTATAATCATACAGCAATCAAGCTAGAACTTTCACATATTATGTACATATATTTTCTCTTGCCATTACATTAAAACAATATTTTATAACATTATATTTTTTTCTAATTTCAACTGCAACACGTATTGACCGAAATCTCGCCTTATCATACCATCTCCTTTCTCTTCCAATGATTGACTTATTAGAGGGATTACGGTATACTTAATTGTGAAATGATATCTCCCCCACCTTCTCATATGTTGTAGGAGCGAGTTTCTCCTTCTGTTTGGACCACTGATCATCTGATTTTCTCAGATCCTCTGTATTGGTGGTTCTTGCTTCGGTGTTTGATTTGGGCACTTTGTTTGACACCTTCGCGTCTTGTGTATTAGGCATGTCGACATTCATTTTTGAATCTTCAGTCGATTCATGCCGTTTTGATTTCGACCAATCCGGTGAAGAGAAGAAATCCGTCTTTTTTGGTTTTCGTCTCAAAGTTTCATACCAGGTTGCACATTGCTGGAAGGAAATATACATGATTTGCAACAAAAAGCCTATTGGAAGTGTGAGATATATTATAAATCTCATTCAGAAATAAGTCCGAGTCTTTAATAAGTTTGTGACTCACAATGAGCATTGGATGACCTTTCATATCTTTTCAAGACCTGATAGTTCAATCTCCAAACAAATTTATCTCCCCTTTTGTCAGTCGATCGACACTGCCCTCATTCACTTTACATATAGCCCTGTACCAAAACATTTCACAAAGCCTGAATCTTACCAGCCGAACAGTCCTGACTCCTTATCAACATACCAAATACTCAGATGTTGTTTTGCAGATGTGAATGTGCATGAGCATTAATTGATTCAGAAAAAAACAAACATTGCTGATTTGTTTTCAAACAAATGATCGTTATAGCTTTGATGTAGTGTGGTTGTTGTAAAGAGATGAACAGTTATTTAATCACCGGTAGTCACAGATTGTTTGTTTCTTTTGTCTGCCGAATCCCCCAAATGTGCTGCAGTTGATTAATACTCAGGTTAATTCAAGTTGTTGAGATACAGAACAGTTCGGATAATCTCACTTTTAATCTCCGTCAAAGGCTACATGGCTTGATGAAGACCCGCTGTGTGGAGAATGCCAGAGCATTTTTTTTTGCCCTGTATAAGCATGATAAGTGAACGAGGGCAGGGTCAATCGACTGGCAGAAGAGGAGATAACCCTGTTTGGAGGTTGCCGATAGCTAACATGGCAAAGTTTTAGGAATTTTTGAAAAAAAAAAGTTCCCAGACCCTCCAGGGTCTTCCTGTTTGAATTTGTTTGATGGTTTCAGGCCAGTCTACCACATCCCATACATGTACATGTATCTATCCTGAAGAAATCTGAGAGAAATGCATTGAGCTTACAGAAATCACTAACAAAAGTCAGGATAAGAAGACTGTGCCTTATAAAAGGGCTTCATCAGCTTAGCTGACGTAGCCCCAAAAATCTGCTGTATTCTAGGTATATAAGCCACATCGTAATCCCAGAAGTATCGTATATTACAGCATATTCATGCCAGGCGCGAGCCTGAAGGGCAGGTTCACTCACCTGTATTTCTTCATAGCCAACAACGCCAGGGTATTTTGTCTGTGTGCCGATATAACAGTTCAAGAAATTCGCACAATAAATGTTGTAAGAATAATTTTAGCATTTTAGAGCAAGTGAGCTTTCCAAGATGGTGGCTTTGCTGGCTCTGATGAAAAAAGGTATGCGCGAGAACCTGCCCTTCAGTCTCGCGCCTGGCATGAATATGTGGCAATATGTGGTACTTCTGGGATTACGATGTGGGTTATTGCACCTAAATTTCAAAATTCCTTAATTTCCTGTCATCAAAAAACTCCCAAGATATGATCTGGATAAGTTTTACACAGAAACACAGACAGACATGCTGACTGCAAGCGGTGAAACAGACAAGTTTTCTTAACCTTGATGAAAGACAAATTTCAGGACTTTTCCAGCTCTATAGAAACTTTTTCCAGGACCATTTAATAGACAAAATTTTCCCAGACCTTTCCAAGAGTTTTTACCAATTTCCTAATGTGAGAGGAAAACTCATTACAGAGCACATGACAAGGCCCTGCAATGATATCAGTCTGTTTTGTTCCCCCCAAATTATTGCAATTGCTGTATTGATCGTTATGAGTAGCACAATTAATTAATTCAGAGTTATTTTCACAAAGGACAAAAACAAACAATAAAATTCAAGGAATTTCCAGCAACTATCAAGGATTCACAGATCCTGGAATTAGTTTTCTCAGAATTCAAGGAAATCAAAGAAATCAAGGACCAATATAAACAACCCTGCACATCATGTTCAGCGATAAACATGGTAAACCTGACATCATCTACATGGCTGAAATTTATTTCCTGCATCATGTATAACAGGGTATTTCAAGTAATAACAACACAAAGACATAGAAGGCCAGAAAATATTTAGCACCATGATGACCATAGTGTTCTTACCTTTTCGGATGTACTGGGTACATAATCCTGTGTTTGAACTGGGCAGTCATCATTACTGGTCCCCGGGTCCTCATCTGGTGTTTTGGGTCTGCTTTTGCGAGTCTCAATCATATCATCAGATTTGACCTTCTTTGATTCTAACCAATCACCTGATGAGAATAAGTCCGTCCGTTTGGGATTTTGTCGTAAATGACGGCCATTTTCATTCCTTACACCAACCAAATTCTGGAACTAAAAAAGACTTTAATCATGATAGCATACATTCTCATGGCATCACAGGGCTTTAGATTTCCGTTATTTGGTACACCCTTTGTTCGGCATGGCAAAAATGTTTTACGCAGGAAAAATGTGCCCATTCAAATTGGTGAAAAGCTGAATTCTGGAAAAACAGGTAAGCTTAATTGATGAGGAATCTCCATGAGCATAACTGAACATTCTCCAAGAAAGAAAAGTATTTAAAACATTTTTTTTTTTTTATAATAATTTTTTTGTTTGTTTTTGCTATCTAATGGTCCCATACCCTGATGACGTATTATATATCTCTCAGTCACGTGATGAATTGTATTTCCATTCATCTGCATGATGCGTGAACACTCATCCTGAAATCTAACATGGATTGTGTAACACGAAACCAATCAAATTGTCATTGTCAACGCAAAGTACATGTCCCGCAAGGCGTGAAGGCCTATATGTAACCCGATACACCAAATTAAAGCTTGCTCTTCAGACTGTGCCAGCTTAGCTCAGGCCTTCGTGCTGGCAATTAAGTTGATGTCATGTTACACTGAGGAGGTGACCGGCTAATTGAATTGTATAACGATGCTCACCTGTCATTTAATTGCCATGGATGTTGAGGGCCTGCATTGCATCAAGTGATAGAAGTGGTATTTTATTGTCATGGATGTAGGGGGCCTACGTCATTAGGCCTAAGGACCATTTGGGTGCATCTTAATTTGGGCATGTTTAACACTGTATAAAGGGGGAAATCTAAAGCCCTGCTTTACCAAACTATTTCAAATATCTGCTGAATTACCATTACTATTAATTCTAATCACCTAAATTCTGATTTCTAATCTATGCGGATGATTACACTGGGTACAGTGAAACCTGTGAATACGGACATCTCGGTATTAAAACCAACCAATCTCTGAATACTGATATTATCCATGGTCCCGTTTAAGTATTTTGAACCTTGATAAACCAGAACCCTGTCAAAACTGACACTGTAATCTGGTCACAAGCATTGTCGGTTTGAATAGGTTTCACTGTACACATGTATGATGAAATTATATTTAGCATTTACCATAACTATATGATCATACCTGTAGATGTTGTTGAGAGGTTCTTCCAGTTCTATCATTTACCAGGACATGACGCTCCTTCTCTACTTCCTGGGGAATTTCCATTTCTTCATCCGTAGACTCTTCACTCTTCTCTTCTACACCATCCACAGATTTTGGTGGGATTGTCGGCTTCTGTGGATTTGAAACTTCACTTTGTACATTCTCTCTGCAATTCGTCTCTTGTGAAGTCCTTTTCTGTATGTTTTCTGTTGAAATTTCAAGGAAATCCAAGTCTAACACTGGATCCTTTAAATTTGTTTCTTGTAGTTCGTCCATCGGCAATGCCTTCTGTAGACTTCTGTCCTGTACAATATCCATTAATGTTGCTTCTGCTGGACTTCTTTCTTGTACAGTATCTATGGATTTTGGTTTGGATGGACTTCTTCCTTGTACATGTACATAATTGATCAATTCTGGTTCCTGCAGATATGTTCCTTGTACATCATTGTTCAATTCTGGTTCCTGCAGATATGTTCCTTGTACATCATTGTTCAATTCTGGTTCCTGCAGAAATGATTCTTGTATATCATTAATCAATTCTGATTCCTGCAGACTTGTTCCTTGTACATTATCGATGAATTCTGGTTCCTGCAGACTTGTTCCTTGTACATTATTGATGAATTCTGTTCCCTGCAGACTTGTTCCTTGTACATCAATTAATTCTGGTTCCTGGGGACTTATTCCTTCCACAAGCTCAATATATTCGATGAATTCCATTTCTTGGGGACTTATTTCTTGTAAATTATCAATGTTGTCTGATTTCTGGGGACTTGTAGCTCGTTCAGTATCAATGGATTCTTGTTCCTGGGGACTTGTTCCTTTTACATCATCAATGAATCTTGGTTTGTTAGGACTTATTCCTTGTACATTATCGATGGATTCTGTTTTCTGGGAACTAGTTCCTTGTGGAAGTTCGATATATTCAATGAATTCTGTATCCTGGGGACTTGTTCCTTGAATATCATCAATGGATTTTGGTTTGTTGGGAATTGTTCCTTGTACACTATCATTGGATTCTGTTTCCTGGGAACTAGTTCCTTGTGGAAGTTTGATATATTCGATGAATTCTGTATCCTTGGGACTTATTCCTTGAACATCATCAATTGATTTTGGTTTCTTGGCACTTGTTCCCTGTACATTATTGATGAATTCTGGTTTCCTAGGACTTGTTTCTTGTACCTCATCAATGAATTTTGGTTCCTGGGGAATTATTCGTTGCACATCATTGATGAATTTTGAATCCTGGGGACCCTTTCCTTGTACACCATCCATGGATTTTGGTTCCCATGAAGTTTTTTCAGCAACAGCGTCATGTAATGTTGCTTTCTGCATGTTCTGGTGGCTTTGTTTTGGTGTAATGGACTTGGCTTTCTTCTGCCTTGTTGCTTGTACACAATTAACAATCTGTGTTTTTTGTACAGTTACCATTGGCCCATTCTCCAAGGTATTTACCTGCTGCAGAGTCGATACCTTTCCAACTTCTACCAACATTGATTGCTGTGGAATTGTTTTTTCTGTGTTTTTCAAAGATGTTAACTTGTGCCGACTTGTTTCTTGTACACTGTCCATGGACTTTGGCATTCGTTGTCTCATTTTTTCTACTTTGTTCAAAGACTTTGCTTTCTGAGGATTTTTTTTCAGATGAGTGCTCCCAGACTTTGGTATCTGTCGACGTGTTTGTCGTACACTGTTCACAAACTGTTGTTTCTGGACAATTGATCTATGTGCACTGCCTGTAGATTCTGGTTCCAGGGGTGCTGTTTCTTGCACACCATCCATGGATCTTGGTTCGTGAGACTTTGCTTCTTGTACACCATCCATGGATCTTGGTTCCTGAGACTTTGCTTCCTGTACACCATCCATGGATCTTGGTTCCTGAGGCTTTGCTTCTTGTACACCATCCATGGATTGTGATTCCTGAGACTTTGCTTCTTGTACAACATTCATGGATCTTTGTTCCATTGGACCTCTTTCAGCAACATTGTCCTGCAATGTTCCTTTCCGTTGACTTCTTCTTTGGATAGTGCACTTTGGTTTCCGTTGCCTTGTCATTCGTTCACTGTTAACAGACTCTGGTTTCTGCACTCTTGTTTTGGAATTTGTCTGCTGACTTGAAACCTTTCCAGCTTCTTTCAACATTGATTGCTGTGAAATTGTTTTTTCTCCATGTTCCAACGATGTTAGCTTGTGCCGACCTGTTTTCTGTACCGCACTGCCCATGTACTTTGGCATCTGTTGTCTCAGTTTTTCTACTTTGTCCACAGATTTTGCTTTCTGGGGACTTATTTTCTGAGCAGTGCTCCCAGACTTTGGTATCTGTCGATGTGTTTGCAATACACTGTTCACATGATGTTGTTTCTGGACATTTGATCTTTTTACATTGTCTGCAGCTTTTGTTTCCTGAGGGTTCGTAACTTGTACATTATTGATGGACTTTGGTTCCTGGGAATTTATCCCTTGTACATAATCCATGGAATTCGGTTTTCGTGGACTTGTTTCAGCAACATTGTTCCGCAATGTTCCTTTCTGTTGGCTTCTTCCTTGTGTAGTGGACCTCGGTTTCCGTTGCCTCATTGTTCGTCCACAGTTAACAGACTGTGGTTTCTGCACACTTGTTTTCGAATTTGTCTGCTGCAGGTTTAATACCTTTTCAGCTTCTGTCAATATTGATTGCTGTGGAACTGTTTTTTCACCATTTTCCAAGGATGCTAGTTTGGGACTTCTTTTTTGTACACTGTCCACAGACTTTGCTTTCTGGGGACTTCTTTTTTGTACTTTGTTGAAAGTTTTTGCTTTCTGTGGACTTATTTTCTGAGCATTGCTCCCAGATTTTGGTATCTGTCGACATGTTTGTCGTACCCTGTTCACATACTGCTGTTTCTGCAGGCTTGATCTTTGTACATTGTCTGTAGATTTAAGCTCCTGGGTTGTTGTTTCTCGCACATTGTTCATAGATGTTGGTTCCTGAGAACTTGTTCCTTGTTCATCATCGACGCGTTTCAGTCTTTTGGTCTTTGTTCGTTGTACATTATCCATTGCATTTGGTTCTCGTGGACCTGTTCCAGCAGTGTTCTGCAATATTCCTTTCTGTTGAATTCGTCTTTGTGTAGTGGATTTTGATTTCTGTTGCCTTGCCTGTAAACGGTTACGAGACTGTGGTTTTTGCACACTTGCTATTGTGCTTGACCCATTCTCCACAGACATTTCCTGTAAGAGACTTGATTTTTCAGCACCTTCTATCAACATTGGTTGCTGCAGGACTGCTTCTTTTATGCGTTCAGAGAACATTCTTTTATTTGAATTTATTTTTTGTACACCGCCCATGGACTTTGGCTTCTGTTGTCTCATTTTTCGTTCTTTGTCCGAAGAATTTGCTTTCTGGGGACTTTTTTGAATATTTTTCTGAGACTTCAGTATCTTTTGACGTACTCGTCCTAAACTGTTCGCACATGCTTGTTTCTGAACACTTGATTTTCCCACATTCAGCTTCTGTTGACAGGCTTCAGGTATACTGCTCAAAGACGCCAGTTGGTGCACACTGGTTTCTTGTCCATTGCCTGTGGTCTTTGGTGTTTGTGAAATGAAATCTTGTACATGGTCTGTAGATTTTGGTTTCTGCGAACCAGTTTCTTGTCTATTGCCTATGGATGTTGGTTGCACCCCTGATACTTCCTGATCTCTGTCAACTACCTTTAGTTTCTTCGGCTCAGACACTGTCGGGCACGTAGAACATTTGTTCCGGGCATGAGGTCGTAGCCTGCCATTCCATAGTTTTTGTTCTGGCTAAAATGGAAATACAGAAAATCAACAATATTCTCAATCCAATGAATAGGTAATTTGTTCCACTAAATACAATTTAATTAGTTTCTACACCCTCCAATAAAAACATATCAGACATTGGTCAATCAGTTTTTGAGATCAACAAAAGTATGGCATAAATGGTTCTTTAGACTTTCCCAAAGGATGTCTTTTCAATTGCCAGGCCTCATGGAAGATAACCCCTCATGTAGGGTCCTATTCCTTTTAACACCTGGCATCCTACGGGTGGGTTCCTTTTCCCAACCGGGTGCCCCAGTACATTAGTCGCTTATTATGACAAGCTCTGAGGGGCCGAGACCTATTCTTACCATGACCTGGAATGTGCACGACACCCTAGGTCAATCCCCGGCAGATGTGAGATCTCTGTTTGTGTATAAGCTGTAAACTTACTTCTGGCAGTAGAGATGATTCATCTTCTGTCACATCAACGTCCAATTTCCTCTTGAAGCTGGCACAAGTCTGGTTTGGTATTTGAAGGTCGTCTTCGGGGTTATCCAACCCAGGTCGGTGTTCAACAGACGACAGGAGGTAGTATACTTTCGACACTGGTGATGCGAAATGAACGGTCTTCTTTGGTTCCTGACGCAGAGAATCTTCCCACCCGTTAATTCCTCTCTGCAACAGAAAGTGCATTTAAAACCTGAGGTTGGAACAGTCACTGATTCGTCATGTTTGTGTGAAAAATTCGAACATGTGTGAATTATTCGAACATACCTTCAGTCTGTCTCGATGTTATACGATTGTACCGAAAGTGGTATTGAATTCCTGATAAACACTGGTCAGCGAACACCTGCAGTGATGTGATGTTGTCGGCTGGCGGGGTAACTACATAGTGAGTGCATGTGCATGTGACTAATGTGAATAATATACATGTACTTTCCGGCAGTTTGCAACAATGTTCGCATTGACCAGCTGGAAAGTGACGCCACATTCACATATTGTTTTGATCAACAAGAGGGCATACACAATCATACTTTAGCTAATTTAATAGAATTTCATGAAAAATATTTGACTGTGCATGTCTGAATCAAAATGAAAATCCGAGCGGTCCATGTCCCCCACCGACGATACCATAGACAGTATGGCAACATTAAAGGTTTATAAAATGTTGTATTTAAAATTGTACATTGAATGATAGGATCTTTTGTTTGTCTGTTGAGTGCTTAAACAATTGTTATATTATCTGAGAAATGTTTTTGAGTTATTGCAGTCACAAGCTTATTTAGCATGGCTCAATAGGGGTCAAGGCAATGGTGGCCATTTTGGATTATGCAGGATGCTGATAAACAATCCCAGACATCCTCTCATGCATAGCAACACACTGTGTTATTGCAGTTACAAGCTTAGTACATACCAATGAGTGAGTGAATAGACTCTAACGGCGCTTTCAATAATATTTCAGCTATATCACGACGAACCAACTAAGCACCACCCAGCCCAGTTGTGTTCCTGCTACTTCAAAGAAGAAATCTTTGAAGCAGCATGGAACCAGACACCCTCCATCCACCCTATAAAACACTGAGGACAGCACACAAGACACAGACAAGATGCTTACATGGTGCAATAACGACAAGTGATATTACAGTGCTAGACATCACATTATCAAGTTCCTGTTACTTCTCTCTAATGCATTGAAGCAACAGGAACCTGAACCCACCCAACCACCTGCTAGTACATACCATGACTGAACAGGGGTTAAGGCCTCGGCGCCCATGGCAGCCATATTGGATAACACAGGTTGCCGGAATACAACCATCCTCTCATGCATAGAAACACACTGGGTTCAAGCTTAGCCCATACCATGACTGAATATGGGTTAAGGTCTCGGCGGCCATGGCATTCATATTGGATAACACAGGTTGCCGGCCATACAATCCCAGCGATCCTCTCAGACATACTAACCCTTTTTCCAAGTTTGATGTCAATCAGACAAATATTGTTTAAGCTACTGCAGTCACAAGCTAAATTAGCATGGCTGAATAGAGATCAGCCATCCTCTTACTCATACCAACCCACTGTCCAAGTTTGATGTCAATCAGACAAATTGTTCTCAAGTTATTGCAGTCACAAGCTTATAGGTACCATTGCTGAATAGGGTCAAGAGCTCAGCGGCCATGGCTGCCATATTGGGTTACACAGGTCACCAAAAAACAATCCCAGCCATCCTCTCTCTCATACCAACCCAATGTCCAACTTTGATGTCAATCGGACAAATTATTGCAGTCACCAGGGAAGTGTGACGGAATGACGGATGGAGCAAATCCCTAAGTTTCTGAGATAAACACCAGTTGGCAATTATGTAGCAGTTTAGACCCTCGGCCTGCGACCTCTGGTTTAAACTGCTGGAATTGTGCCAACTGGCAATTAACTGTCAGTTTTAGTGGTGAATGAAGCCATAATACGTGGGGAGAACCACCGCCCATTGGTAAGTAACTGGCAAACTTTCACACATGCACCAGTGGGGCTCGAACCCATGCCGGTTTCACCAGCAAAATGCCTTATTAGACCACTCGGCCACTGAGGGTCCCCATTCCCATATTGAACAATAAAGGAGGTACAACATGTAACCCCACAATTTCTTTTCTTCTCTATACCCATTCCCATTGAATTTCTGTCATCGTCAACTTGATTCCCCAGGAAACTTGTGCCAGTTCATCGAAAATTCATATGGTTTCTGCAAAAAATGTGGACTGTTTCTTCCTTTCTTCACTGCATATTGAATACATACCATGTTGATGTCATTCAGCATGAATATCTCCTCTGGATCATTCACCAACGTGAAGAACTCTGGATCCACCTTAGTCTCACCTGTGAGAAATACATCAATTGTTACAACTGAAAGATCAGATTAATTATGAGATGTCAGGACAGAAGTGTTCAAAGACTGTTATGATGCATCCTCCCCCCCCATCTCCTCAGTAAAAGCCCGCCAATAGACCACATAAACACCAGGCAGTATAAGTGAGCCAGTGCACGTAAAGTTTCAGCAACCTAGAAGCAAACGCAAGAGAGTTATGGTCTAAACTAATTTCCAACTGGATGTATCAACCCATTGAAGTAAAAAAGAGGCAGAGAGGTTCAAGTAGGCTGGCCAGTGCACATCTGCTATGCATGTACACTTGTGCTCAAATTTCAGAAAATGTAACAGAAGAAGTCACTCCTATATGGTCCAAACAAGTTGTTCTTATCAATGGGCACAGACCTGACTGACGGAATATTAATGTTGGTACATCTGCTATATTTATTGGGTATATTGCACCCAAGTTTCAGAACATAGAAGCAATTTGCAATTTGCTGCAAAAGCAACTGGCAGAGGGATAAATAGCTAGCCTACATGGGGAGGTAAAAGTAGCCAGCACACACTCTAATGCCCGAGTTTCAGAACCCTAACTACATGGACTTGCAAATGCAACCGAGATATCATCTGGACAGGTTTGGCCAGATTGAGGTTCATGGCCTGATTTAGACTTTTAGTTTGGGCACCGATTATACGGGATGCGAAGCTTGGCAAGGCATAGTGAAATAGCCTGCGGTAAAGGACAGCCGAAACCCTTGGAAGCTCTAGGAGTAAGTGAATATGATTTAACATTACTTTCAACTATATATTTCAGTCATATCACGACTTCTGCTCCGTATTCCTTTTCACACCCGAGAACCCCATGTGTGCTCCAGTTAGTTGCCCCTTATGACAAGCTGTCTGAGCTACCATGACCTGGGCAGGAGTGAGCACAACAGCATATTATGTCACAGTTTGCATGCATCAAAAATACACAGCAAGAAAGCAATCAGAGATTGCTCAATCCTATGCCCCTTCCGCTTTAATCTGACACTGCTCCGCCATTGTTCTGTTCTGTATTGGTCTGTGGAGGCCTAATTTGGCTAATTATAAAAATTCAGTTTCGGTCACTTTTTTCGGCATGCCTCGCATAATACATATTCCAAGTATCGACCAACAAGTAATAATACAATGTTTTGATGCAAGATGGTCGCCCGGGGCTTTCGCCAAATCCAAAAATGTGACCTGGTTATGAGATCTACATTCCTTGGGAGTATATTGTGGTGAAATTATGAAGCGATCGTGAACTTTGAATTTTGCACCCAATTCACTCTTTTTGAGGCAATTTCATACTTCAGGACCCATGTGGTCTGCTTTGGAATGTAGAATAACAATTTCATAGCCATTTTCCCGGTCCAAATCAGTTATGGACTGAGATCCAGCCTGGATAAATAAATATATCCCATTCACTTAGGTTTGATCAACGAAGGGCCATAACTCTTGAAAATATAACCGAAAGCAGAGAAACTTTACGCTGCACAACTATGGCAGGGTTCGCACAGCTGGGAAAGATCAAAATTCCAGGACATTTCCAGGACAAAATTGCTGTTTTCCAGGACAAAGTGTCTCCAGTTATTTTCAGTCAAATGTATTTTCTCTCAACGCAATGTATAGAGGTTATCTACCCTTGATTATCTCCTCTGTTGTCACCAGGAAGTATGAAATACACGTGGAATATGGCTCCGTTTTCGGCTTGAAATATTTGTCACTAAAACGAACAACTCATTCAGAGATAGAGATTCTAATCTGAAGGACAACGGATGGGTAAATAATCATACAAATTAAATCTTACAACGATATTATGCCTGAATCGGCCGTGGAAGAGCCAAAGAAAGATGTGATAGTCCGATTAATCCGCATATTTTATCGCTCACGCTGATAGCAGGATTCATGCTTTGCACCTTTCGCGTGACTTTTCACGGAACTTTCCCCCATATTTCCAACATCGAACGTGTTTTGGCAAAGCCTGCACTTCGCTCTGTGCAAAGACTCCTTGAGGCGCCATGCAGTCCCGGCAGTCCGGATGACTCGGCCACGAAGAATTACAATGACAAAGGCGTGACATGATGTCATTCTTTACATTTCTCTCTCAGATTAATGATCGGAGGTTTCCGTGAATATTCGTCACCATGGGAGCTCAGTGACGGATGTCTCAATTCGATATTTGATTGGCCGAGAAGTTTACTATATTTACTACGAAAGTTTATGAATGAATTGGCGCGTCAGTGAACTGGGGAATCCCCCGACAGCGATGACCGATCGTTGGAGTGAGCATTTGCCGACGGATGATTCGCAGCACAGTAATTCTATTGATTTTCCAGGACTTTCAAGGACACATACTATTTTTCCAGGACTTTCCAGTACTGGAAAGCATACTTTTATTTTTCCAGGACATTTAAGGACATTCCAGGACTGTGCGAACCTTGTATGGGGCATTGACCCACATATCATGCAAATTCCATGCTTATCCATACAATATTAACCGAGATCCAGCCCGGACAAGTCCCAATTCACAAAGATTTCAAGAACAAAAGGGCCATAACTCTTGAAAATATATGGGAAACGCGGAGAAAACGCCACGCTGCACAATTACAGGGCACTCACCACACATCCTGCAAATTCCATACCTGTCCATACAATATTAACCGAGATCCAGCCGTGACAAGTCCCAATCCACAAAGACTTGATGAACGAAGGGCCATAACTCTTGAAAATATACGCGAAACGCGGAGAAACTTCACGCTGCACAACTACAGGGCACTGACCACATACCCTGCAAATTTCATAATTGTCCATACAATATTAACCAAGATCCAGCTTGGACAAGTCCCAATTCACGGAGATTTCAGGAACAAAGGGCCATAACTCTTGAAAATATAAGCGCAACGGGGAGAAACTTTACGCTGCAAAACTGTGGGGCACTGACCACATATCATGCAAATTTCATACTTGTCCATACAATATTAACCAAGATCCATCCCGGACAAGTCCCGTTCACAGAGATTTCAGAAAAAGGGCCATAACTCTTGAAAATTATACCGGAACTCGGAAAAAACTCTACGCTGCACAACTACGAGGCACTGGCCACATTCCATGCAAGTTTCAATCCTGTCCATCAATTAATAACAGAGATATCGCGCGGACAAGAAATTCGGACGGACAGACGGATGGATGGACAGACGGATGGACGGACAAAGCGATCGCTATATGCCCCCCCTCTAATTAGAAGGGGGGTGGGGGGCATAATAATTGATGCCAGGACCTAGTAGAGGTACACATACAAGTTAATAAATGGTTGTTGTGAAGAATGAAACCCATGTATGCCAACCTTTATGGGACTGCCACAGGAAAGCCATCATGTTGTATATGTACATCAATTCGTTCATCATAAAGTCTTAATTTGACGACAATATTTAAGGCTATTTTTGAACAATACATTTTTTGTAGCATACACATTACGACATAAATGGATGAACTCACCCTGAGAATACAACATTGATCGCCTTCTCTTCCTAGCCTCCCCTGTAATAGGGTGTGCTTGTTTCTTCCTCATATCTAAAATGATCAAATAATACACATTGACCATATACTTCTCCAAAGAGTTCTCGATTCAACTCTACAAGAATTTAGTTCCACAACCAAGTAACCCACCAATGACATATTTTTATAAGTTGAGTGATTGCAGCTAAATTCTTTGTGGAAATACAGATGAGCTTTATTGTGCAGGGCCATATCCAGAGTTTATTTGGGGACACCCTTTCTTGCATTTTTGCCCTTTTTGGGGGGCATTTGTATGCATTAGAGCGCATTTGTATGTAAAAAGCATAAAAATTGGCTGAAAAGTTTGGGCACCCATGCCCCTTAATAGGTAAATGTATCAAAATGGCTCTGGATATGGCCCTGTTGTGACCGTATAGTTTCCTTGAACGCACAATTTTACTGGTTTGAGGTAATACTGATGAAAATGTAAGGTAAGAGTTTAATAATTTTTCCTAGCTTTTTTTATTTGTGGTGCATTAATCCTAAACATGATAATCTGAATGTTGGATTTAGTATATTACACAAGTCTTTTCTAATACGATGGAGGGTTCCATCCTTTTTGAGATAAGTTTCAACAGTTAAGGTTTCGCATACAACTGCACAAAATGTATTTGGGAATCAAAAATCCATAAGGCCATCATTAAAAATCTCTTGGTTGGGCATAACCCTACCTGCCCACCAAACTATCCCATGCCCAAAACTTTTTATTGGCATATCTGCCAAAACATTTCTGCAATCGGATCTCTATTTCCTATAAATTTGAGTTGAAAATATTTTTCAACCTACCCACCCAAATTTCTGAGATAAGGTTGGGTTATGCCTATAAGGATGGCCTACAATAGCAAACACAATGATGTCACAATATTCTGCAGAAAAGCAGATTTGACTGCATGTATATAATCATAAACAGATGTTACTAATACATTGCACTGTAATATTACATTTACATGTTCTTGAGAAATTGCACCACAGTGTTTCCAACTTTCAACAGTGCAAGAACGTCATATTACAATGGCAGTATCACTATCCCACTGAGCTTAACACGGCAAACACTTTCGGTGTTTGTCAACAGCATTTTCACAATCAGGTTTAGGTTTTAGATTATTAATATGATTGCACAATGAAATTCGGAATAAAGCAAATGTCATTCTTTAAAAAAAACAAACTCCAAAAACCCCCAAAAAACAAACTGAAGGACCATAATATTTTTTCCTACGATGGGAATTCCCCCATGAAAAATGCAAATAAAGAGGAAAAAAACAGACAGACCAGCAATTTTTGCCTGCTAATATTATTAAAAAACTCATGTGTTTGTCATGAAATCAGTTTCTCGCAGAATGACAATACGAAGCTGCGCATCAGAAAACCCCTCAGCTCTGGGCGCCAGCCATTCATAATGTATTCAATTTGAAGCAAGACTTCAGGAACACCAAGCAGTCAAGTGACAAATATACAGATTATGACAAATTTTGTAATTAGAAATGGTCTCTAAGGTTTCCATCCAATCAGAGAAGCCGGTATTCATTACATAAGTCTTTTGATGCATCGATGATGTATAGCAAATTTTACATCGAGCATTTGAAAGTTATCAGAGATAGAGATCATTAATGATTTCGCATAAATTAAAGATGGCCACCCATCCTTCCCACCACTCAGGAGAACTGATGTAGTTATTCATTGCAAGTCTTCTAATACATGGATGCTGTATACCAAGTTTCATATAGAACACTGAAACGGTATCAAAGATATACATCATTAAAGATTTTGCATAAATTAAAGATGGCCACCAAGGTTTCCGCCCAATCAGAAACACCAGAACTGTCATTTATCGTAAGTCTATTGATGCATCGATGATGTATATCAAATTTTACATCGAGTACTTGAACGGTATCAGAGATAGAGATCATTAATGATTTTGCATAAATTAAAGATGGCCGCCCATCCTTCCCGCCACTCAGAGGAATTGATGTGGTTATACATTGAAGGTCTCTTGATACATCGATGCTGTATACCAAGTTTCATATAGAACATTGAAATGGTATCAGAGATATACATCATTAAAGATTTTGCATAAATTAAAGATGGCCACCAAGGTTTCCGCCCAATCAGAGAAACCAGAACTGTCATTTGTCATAAGTCTCTCGATGCATCGATGATGTATACCAAATTTTACATCGAGCACTTGAACGGTATCAGAGAACGAGATCATTAATGATTTTGCATAAATTAAAAATGGCCGCCCATCCTTCCCCCCACTCAGAGGAACTGATGTGGTTATTCATTGCAAGTCTCTTAATACATCGATGCTGTATACCAAGTTTCGTATAGAACACTTGAATGGTATCAAAGATATATATCATAAAAGATTTTGCATAAATTAAAGATGGCCGCCAAGATTTCCACCGAATCAGGGAAACTGGTTTGGTCATTCCTTTGAAGTTTCTTGATGCATCGATGATCTATACTAAGTTTCACACTGAACAGTGAAATGGTACCTGAGATACACAAGATTAATGGTTTCGCATAAATTAAATATGGCCGCCAAAGTTTCCAACCAATCAGGTCCAGATTCAATAGGGCTCTAGGTCATGAGCATATAGATGTGCAGTGCAAGTTTGGTGTGCCTAGGGTAAGTCGTTCTAAAGATATCTTGGTAACGAGAAAGCTGTGATGATTTCGCATAAATTAAAGATGGCCGCCAAAGTTTCCAACCAATCAGGCCCAGATTCAATAGGGTTCTGGGGCATGAGCATATGGATGTGCAATGCAAGTTTGGTGTGCCTAGGGTAAGTCGTTCTAAAGATATCTTGGTAACGAGAAAGGTGTGACGGACAGACGGACAGACGGACGGACGGACGCCCTGACGGACGGACGGACGGACGTACATGACGACGACAATACCCTTCGGCCAAATTTTGGCCGAGGGGTAAAAACTACACTAAAACATGTGAATATTGACACCTGGCTGAACCGACCAACCTCCAAATACTGACATTATCTTGGGTCCCCATACTTGAATTTAAGGTATTTTGAACCTGATAAACCAGAACCCTGCCGAAAGCAACAATAAGCGCGGTCGGTTTGAACAGATGTACATTTATTTAGCATATTTGTTCGCATCAGCAATTTCTTCATTAATGAAAAAGTCATGATCTTTTTTCCCCAGGCAGTGGCCTATACATACTGTGCACTAAAACGCATCAGATCTAGCCAGTGGATGAACAAATAACAGTGACAGTATGTGCATTGGGATGCAGACACTCTGACACAGGTTTATTTCAAGGTCAATCAAAGAACACTGTTGAATCGAAACTCTGTTGTATTTACATGTACTGGTAACATATATTAACAAGATTATTATACAACCATGTTTTTGATTGAACTTAAACAGATCAAATACATGCCTATGTCTGTACAGTGAGGTCATATCTACAGCAGTTTGTACTCATTTGTGTACCTGATCTTCATAAATCGAAGCAAAGATATGTGGAAACGTTTCCTAGTGACAGTTACTAAGTTGACTAACGTTCAGTCATGGACAGGCCACTGTTCAATATGTGTTGAAGATTGTACATGTTGATACTTCCTCCGTGGCATAATTGCAGAGGCAGAGTATCATATTCATCTCTCTTAATTCTGCAAAATCAGTTGACATGGTTGTAGGGAGCTTCTAGAAATTGGGGCATACTAGGAACTGGCATAAGGCATTCTAAACAGAGTAGCATGGTGCGCCGTGTTGGAACTCCTAGGAACTCCATGCCATACAGTATGGAACTCGGCAGACAAAGGATGGCTTATGCCATAACATGCAGCAGCATGATCATATGATAAAAATGGGTCTCGAATCCACAATTGTTGAATTGATGAAAAAATAGCTGATCCGTGGGCTCAACAAGTCATCCATAGCATTTTATCCCTAACCAGCACAAACATTTGTATTAGCAAGGTGATCATTAAGATAATTTTAATTTCATTTTTTATTGATCAAAGTTTAAACAAGTCAGAACCATAAAACATTTATGGTTAAACTGTATGGAAAGGAGAGATCATCTAAAGGAAATGATTTTCAATGGCTGCCAACTCCATAGAATTCTATCCAAAAGAGCTCAAATTCGTTCAATTTTATTTCAACACGTTTTCAACTTGAAATTTGATTCTTGCTTGGATGAAAATTACCTTGTTTTCAGTGGACCCAGCAGTAAGGCTAGCTGATAGCTGGAAATTAAAAGGGGGTCATGGCTGAACTTTACAATAAACAAGTTCATCTGAAGAGGGACAGATTTCTATAATGATGGACAGGGTCCTGTGCATCAACTCTTGAGACTTTGAACATTTTCTATGTGGATTTCTTAAGAAGAGAGGTCACTTATATATTTAGAGATTCGATATCTAGTCTTCATTCATGGTTCTGGAACTTCTTTTGTGTAATACACTGGTAAATGTGATCATGAAAATGTCAGATTCTGTTGTTCAAGCCTTTGTATTCACCAGACCCCAGTACCAAAAGCAAATGAAGTAGAAGCCTGTAACATAGCTTAGACTAACTACATGTAGATGGCACTGACCAACCACCTCTCTGGGGGTCTAATAATACCACAGCCACCAGTCGGATTTTTCGACAGGATTCCCGGCTGTGCGCACATCGCCGGAAGTGACATCATATATACAGGGGTCAAATTTTTGCCACCGGATACTGAAAATTCAGTATTTTTTTCATCTGTATTGAGTATTTTTACGTTTTTGTCGCCGACCAACATACTTGTATTGAGTTTATTTGTAATTTTGCAACCACCATAAGGAATGTATAAACAATTTTCATATGATGAGCAATGGAGCCTATCAATATATACTGCTGTGTATTTGAATTGTGAAAATAAACAAACCGATAATTTAATATGTTCATTTTTATGTTCTTGATTGACCACAATCTTGCAATCTATTTTCAGCACATTAATGTCAGATTGTGGATGTCAACAAAAAATACTCCCGTCACAGTGCAACATTTAACACACAAATACAGAAAATTACCAGTCTATAAAAAAAACTTTAATATCCAAGACTTGCTGAAAAATATCCCACCATTGTCATCAAATTATTTTTCAGGCCACTATTTGAAATCAGTAAACCAGTATAAATAATAATTTCGCTGAGAATTAGCCCCTGTGACATTTACTGAAATTCTGAATGAAAGCTTCGAGTTGAAGTGAACAGAGTGGTTTCACCCATCGACTGTTAATATGAGTTTATCTCTTGGATTTTATTCACTCCATTTATGATTCCTGAATTGACAGTTTGTCCACTTTAGTTTTATAATCTCGCAGCCAAAATTACTCCGATTAATTTATTACAACTCCGTTCACGGAACTTTACAACAACAACAGCATGTGTGTTGGTGTGACACATGCATTGGTGCGAGAAAATAACGGTTAACTTGCCTAAATGATCCTTCCTACATTTTCGAGAATATACAGCAGGATTAAGCTTTTAATGTTGGTAATATCTCATATAAAGATCTATCATTCTCCCTTGGCAAACTTTTAGAAGTTGCTTTCACTCAACGATGAATTTGAAAATTATGCAGTGAGCGAGCAGTGAGGAAAGATCTTCTGATCCGATCTTGTGCCTGAGGTCGACAACGGATATATTCCTTGGACTACCTGCGATACTGGTGCTTCATGTACTTCCCGTTTACATTCCTGTGTGATGCGTCGGAACTGCGGGAGAATATGGAAAAAAAGATAATCTGCACTGTCTGAGCGGAGGTCGACGTGCAATATTTTCGGGTCGATATTTTCTGACTATCACTGAGAAATTGTCACTACTAGCTGTATAGACTCGGACGACGCTCACGTCGCAGCGTGGGTATTCCGAGGAATATTTCAGAATCGATTCACTGACGAACGTGAAGTCAGAAACGGAAATGTCCGAAGATTTTGACTGAATTTGGAAATCCCCTTCTGGCGCGAGTCGACGTCTGTTTTTTCGCCATTCTTTACTTGAATTACGTGTTCTAGCTTTTACCGGAATTGAGTTTTCAGTTCAAAAATTGAATATTTTCCATAGTAAACATATAAACTTCAGTTTTTTATGGCATGAATTGAGTTTTTAGCTCAATTTTGCCACCGAATACCGGTGGCAAAACACAACGTGTATGAAACCCTGATATAGTAAAATAGATGTTTGCTGAACATTTCAATTACTTTTCAAGTCCGCATAATAGCTCTGTTGACCTACATGTAGTGTTAAAAAGAATTATCTGGAGATTGTTTTCCCTATTTATCTGGACAGAGCATATGGTTAAACTGTATGGAAATGGGTCTCGAATCCACAATTGTTGAATTGATGAAAAAATAGCTGATCCGTGGGCTCAACAAGTCATCCATAGCATTTTATCCCTAACCAGCACAAACATTTGTATTAGCAAGGTGATCATTAAGATAATTTCAATTTCATTTTTTATTGATCAAAGTTTAAACAGCCCCCCCCAGTTTGGAGAGGGTGGGGGCTCAGCCCCCCACGTTTCCCCAGCTGAGTGACTTTTTTATGATTTTGATCCTAATGTGACCAGATATACAGGCCGGGTTTAAGCGCCCTGTAGGCTAGGTTTTCACAGAGCGGCGACTTTGCACTGGAGGGGCACGTTGCTGTTTGGTTTGAAGTGCTCTGATATGCTCATACTTCTGTTCCGTTCGCAATGACCAATAACTGTTTTAGATGTTAATTTACATAGAAATTGCATTAGCTTTATTGGACGATTAGCTGATTTATAAAAGTTCAAAATCAAGCTAAAACTTCATACTTTTCTCTCCAAACGTGTCAGCGCTGAAATGTTAATTTCTTCGAGATTACTGCGTATAGTTCGAATTTTGGAAAGGAAAAATACTTTTTTTACATTCAAAATTATCAACTCAATTTTTCTTTTAAATGACGAGAAAAATCACAAAAACAATCTCAAAATGCAGTTGATTATATTGTCAGGATATGTCGTTTTATATGCCGGAAATCGGCCAGATTGCGTCTACAGCCATCTAGGAGCGCGGAGCTTCCGGGGCCTAGGCGGCTCCTGGACCCTCACCTAAAGTGCTATGATAGTCGAGCCCTCCCCCAGTGTTCTCATTTCAAGCCGGTAGCCGCCGGAGCTTCGCCGGCTATTTGTTCTATTATCGCCGGGTACTCAGATTATCCCAAGTCATTAATTTACAAATAAACTTTAATAAAGTAATGTACATAATTTCGCTGACGCCCTAAGGAACGAAGGAATCTGAAATTGGATGTCAACGGACAACAAATGCAGCAAAAAAACGCTCAATCTTTCTGCCGTAACGACATGTCACAATGAGAACCGAAAGGATAAAGTTACGTCCACTAATTTACCTGCAAATCCAAATTCCCACGTAAACAGCGCTTTGCACACGCCCCTACGAGTCTCCTCGAGAACTCTTCGATTAGAGCGCAGAGGTATTTTCACGGATACTATATCTCACGCTGCAAATGCCGCTGAGTGGAGAGCTTACGCACATGATGAAGTTGTAAGAAGGGCAGGTCGTCATGTCGGGGAAACAGACATCACTCCTGACATTTGGATTCGGTAACAAATTACCAGGTTTGTATTTTTATGGTATTTGTATCTAGTATAGTACAAGTCTTGACCAATATCTCAATTTATGCTGTCGAAAATATGATTTACGAATACCGTTTGATAACACGAAAAGTGGACCATCCGTAATTTGTTACTGCTGGCTTTTTGTAGAAGTAAAACACGTGTAATTATCTGACAAGCATACGATCTCGCGTATATAAACTACGCTCATGAGATAATTACAGAAGTATTTTATGGTTAGAATTTGTCTTATTATTGATGCTGTAAATTGTAAAGATGATAGATCTTATTTATAACAGGTTAGGGACAGAAGCCAATGTGGGGCATGATTGATACCCCAAGTCAGGTATTATACAATTATTACATTGAAAATTACATTTTATTGCAATACATTACAAACACCATAGTTATAAAGAACACCATTGTTGTAATATAATCCTTACAAAACCCTATTCCACCAACTGCCCACCTACTTTTGGACCACCCTGTATAATCAACTCAAGTGAAAGTCTGTTTAGAGAACTTGAAAACCTGAAAATCACAGATCTATATATCACCCCTAAGTTTACACTTTATGAAAAGACAATTTGGGGCTCTAAAAGTGCTCCGATTGCGTCTCAGAGCATCTAGATCCCTGGAGCTTCCGGGGCCGCCTAGGCCCCTGGACCCCGGCCTAGGCAGGGGGCCTAGGTGGCCCCCGGACCCCTGCCATCAATAAATGCAGCTGTCTACTTTTCAAACTCAGCCGCGACATAGTAAAGGTCAACTTTCGCTATTGGAGGCAGGGATGATAAATAAGCCTGTGAAATGGAGCATGCGCGCCGCTGTGGGGAGGATGGACACTGACACTCATCAAATCGCCCAGACCACTACACTCTTGCACAGTCTTTACACAGGAAAGCAGAGTTGTCACGTGGGGCATCATGGGCGAGACTAATTATGTACATTTCACATGCTAAAGTATTTGAATTCCACCATCAGCTCATCTCCCATGATGCATCACTCGAATTTTGTTTTGAATCTGTGCGAAAACAACACTATCAATCTTACTGTGCATGTCACATCATGTGTTATAAGCAGGGAGGTGATGACAACTGCATTTTAGCTACATGTAGTCCTATTTAAGGTTACAGATCAAAGGTTGAACAAGTCACAACCATAAATATTTATGGTTAATGAAATGGAGAGATCAACTAAATGAATTGATTTTCAATGGCTGCGAACTCCATAGAATTCTATTCAAAAAGAGCTCAAATATGTTTAATTTTAATACTGAAAATGAATTTTCGACACGTTTTTAACTTGAAAATTGATTCTTGCTTGGATGAAAATTACCTCGTTTTCAGTGGACCCAGCAGTGGGCTGATAGCTGGGAAAAGGGGGTCATGGCTGACCTTTACAACAAACAAGTTCATCTGAAGAGGGACAGATTTCTATAATGATGCATTTGCTTATGCATGAGGCGTCATCATTAATAGCGGCGAGCCTGGCTGGATTTTATGTTGAGAGAGTCATTGCAGGGGAAGTCTTGCGCAATGATGTCATCAACGTTAACACAACACAAGGCTATTTTATGGCTGTTATTATCCGTAAAACAGCCTTGAGTTATATATTCCGACTTCGATATGTCTACATGTATCATAGAATTTGAGGTAGTAATTCGAGGCAGTACCTGCCTTAAGCCATAAGTTAACAGGGTCTGAAATAATAGCATTCAAATTGATCAGACATATTTAGCTTTACAAAATAGGCAGGATAATAACTTTTGATCAACAAGGCCAAATTTGATCAGTCCTGTCTGACCGCTACTTCAGACCCCAAGTTAATTGACCTTGGGCGATGCCTTCAGGGGTTATTCTAGCCCAAAATCTTTCATCTACTCAATTTGAAAATTTCACAAAACTCAATTTGTTGGCGCGCCAAATCTGAAAAACTCAATATTTCCATGGTTTTCATAGTTTCGGCTCAGAAACTCAATTATGCAAACATTTTCATAGGGATAACTGAAAACAAATTTCAAACCTACATTTGAAAATTACACATCCATTATACACATCCGCCTTCATTTCAAGCCTGCGAATAATTCTTTCACAGGTGACCGACACTTTGACAGGCATCAATAACTTAGTACCTAACATTTGGAATGTGCTGCTCTGACAAAGATAGTATCTGGCTTCGGCGGCCTACTTCGTACTCAGTACTACAAAAGGTAGCTGTTTTTTTTCAGGAATAGTTGTTTATAATTGTTAGCTAACATGAAATAAATATGACTGCATGATTAACTTTGTCGAATTTCTGTATGCAAGATGTAGCTTTTGGCTGTCGCAGAGAAAAAAAACATCGAAATTGCTTTTCAACAACTTTTTTTTTCAAGGATATCTGCAGCCTTATAGGCCTATAGCTGACATTTAGTTATGTAAAATATATGGGCACCCTCATAATGAATACACAAGATATACCGTCAATATTACCTGAAAGAAGAAAAAACAATACGGTACGTCTATCAAGTCTATTCTGTTTGAAAATCCAATCAAATGATACTATGCCTTTCAGTTATACTTATACTTCAGTTAAGGAGAATCAACGACCCAAGATTGCTGATTTTATGACCTTGAAAATGGTAATGTTTCATTGAGAGGAGATCGTCAGATGCATTTCGTTGTTGTTGCTGCAAAGGCAGCCCGGGCCAGTCAATTTCCGTGTCTAATTTCTTTGCCCACGGTTTTGCAGTTCATTAGTCATTGCAGTCAAAGCATTCTTATATTCTGTACATTAATGTCGATAGTGCACAAGTTTTATTCTGTTTCGAGTGGTAGCTAGCTGTAAAATATCAGATCAACATCGTTTGCAGCAACTGATGATGTCCGTAATACTGGGAAGATGGCATTGGCAATCTTCGTAACGCTGTATTTCATTGGATGATAATGAAGTGCCTGTCCAATGAAAAAGCCCGATACTGCCCAACACTCCCCTATCAAAGGTTCTCCTCATTCTCAATGAGAGCCGTGTCTACCCGCGGAAGACCAAAGCGACTCTCATGTAAACTGGTGACATTTTTGAATCTCCAATCTCAAAGCGAGGCAGCATGACATCACTCGCTCGACCGGGACTATTCTCCCCCGGGTAGACACGCAAAATGGTACATCTTCAGAAAATTTATGACCTAACCCAAAGATCACAAGATCATTATTGTTTAGCATCATCAGATAAACAAGAATAGTACGATCAGACAACATGCAGGAGAAAATACGGTATAATTGACGTAATTCGTTGTTTTCCGCGTTTCAATGGTTGATCTTCAATGCAGAATCTAGGTCAACTAAATTTATGTCTGCTGCTTCAAACGAGTAGGCCATAAACAGGGGCCGCGGAGCCGGGGGGGCAGGGGGGGCTTCAGCCCCCCCACTTTTCGGAGCTGTAATGTTATAAGCCCTATCTGGGGGCGACTTCAGCCCCCCCACTTTATGGTCGAGATAGGGGTCAGCCCCCCCACTTTTGAATATGCTCCGCGGCGCCTGATAAATAAAGTTCAACGTTCAGTTTTATTTTTTTAACAACAAAACTTGCATAATGATAGCAACAAAAGTACATATCATAGGGCGTGTGAACAGTACTATGTAGTGAATGAAGAACAGAAATGCTGCAACTGCCCTGGCCTGATCAAGTACATGTCACGCTAAGAACCTGGCATGGGTAATAAATTTTCCGAAGATGTACCATCTTGCGGTAGACACGTACGGCTCTCTTTGAGAATGGATCGGAACTGTGCGAACTACTTCCTGTATTAGATAACTCACTTTCACGGCCAAGTATACATACCGACAATAATTTATTCGCGATTGATATGCTCCGAAACGGAAAGAGTCATTTTCCAATTATATAGCCCACGTTATGTTTAGCAATTCGCTTCTAACTCGGCGGAGTCAGCAGGTCAATGACAAGCCGGATACAGACGGTGAAAATCATACGCCGCCTACTCACCCCCCAAATTTTGGGGAAATGGCTCCCATTTACACGTGAGACTCTTTCTCGCAGTAGGGAGTCTTGCGAGACGAGAATGAGGTTCTCCTATGCACCATTCGTTCAAATTGTCAGTATCACCTTTGTGCGGAGAGTCACAGTTCGCCAGTAAACAACAACAACGACAACAGACGTCGGATCGCGAACTCGGACAAGATTCAAGGATTAAAATAAGTTTATTTAGATACAACTACACAATGATATGGGCGAGAAAATATCAGTTAAACTCAGTTTTTTTTTCAATCAGCACTCAATATAGAAAAATAAGAGAAACTGAATTTGTCGAGAGAAAACTCAATTTACAAAAATCCTCTAAAACTCAATTTTCAAAATTTCTCATCGGGATTACCACGATGAGAAATCGGCTAGAAAAACCCCTGGCCTTGCCTTGCCTGGAATGGTTTCTAATCATTTAGATGATGCTGAGCCTTGTCCGGCATAGTAGCCAAAATTGATGGCCATCTTCACACATGGTCTGGCTCTGGCCATTTTGCTCTGGCTCGTTAGAAGAAAATGGTGTTATCGACCTCACTTTAGGAAATCACGAGTCCGTTGATGGTTTTGTATATCGTGGGATAGTACTGAAAGTGGTACTGAGTTTGCATCATGAGATGTTGGGTTACTTTGTATCATGGGTTTAATTGTATTGAGGGATGTTAGTTCATATTTTGACTTTGCGGATTTATATCGCTGGATGTTGACTTTGTATCGTGGGAAGTTATGATACTTCGCATTGTGGGTTTAATATATCGCAGGACATTGGTTCTTATCGCGATTCTCCATCGCGTTGATTTCATATCGTGGGATGCTGACTCTGTTGTGACTTTGTCATGTTCATATTGGGGGATGTCGCTTTCATATTGTGGGATGTTGAGTTTGTATCATGGGACTTACTTTGTATCACAGAATGACTGTTCTTATGTTTGCTGGCACATGGTTTTTCATGCCTGATGGATGGATGCATTTACTTGGGCACTCCATCATGGTATGATGGGCACTGGTCATGCAATATATGCCGTGCAACCCGTTCTCCCACACGTCCCTACACATGATGGCCCCTTATACTTGCGCCACATAGACACTGGCATCCTCCCCTAAATATGATCCCAGTCATGTAGGTCAGACCTGGACGGCTGAGCTGTGAAGCAACATTGGTGCACATGGTCCATGCATGATGATCAAATTTAGCTGCACATTTTTCACTAACTTTTACAGTGAGAATGATGCTCTTTCCAGTCTTGATAATCTCAAAATCACTAAGTAATTGTTGTATGCAGTTGTAAACCATGGATAAAAGTCACAAAAAGCATGCACAAAATTACACTAAACCTGACAAGTCCTTCTGTGTCACTTTCCTGAGTGTCCAACAAGTTTCCCGCGGTTTAGCACAGCAAGGGAGACAATCGGCTACAATCACACGAGGGGCGGCAACTCTTCAAAAATGAGCTATATCATATGCAGTGTTTTATTACAGTATCAACACTATAATATCTTCGCCCCATATTCCATGGCCACGTGGAACTGTAGGGGTTGTTTGTAAAACCGTGGCTATACCATCCGGTAATAAATGCCCAGTGGTTTGTCCAGGGCTTAACTGCAAAAAAAAAAAAAAAAAAAAAAAAAAAAAAAAAAAAAAAAAACTCTTCAAAAATGATTCCATGCAATATTGATCTGCATAACAAAGTTCTGTAGGCTACTGTTCGTCGTGTATATCATGCGGATTCTGGAACAGTACTTGTAATTATATACCGATACGATTAAGCATTCTTTTACACAATTTTCTTAAAACGATAATTTTTTATACAGTAATATGAATGCTGAAATAAAAGGATTCACCTGTCATTTTTCTTTCTGCCAAGGACAGGGTCTCAACTTCATGCATCGCAACATAATAGAAATGATTTGAACAATGCGTCTTCTGATTGAGCCCGGGGAACATGTTGTGATTTATGTTTTTTCAATCCTGTACACATTAATGAATACAACGTACAAAATAAAGGTTCTATTCTATTCTATTCCATTCCATGGGTACTGCTGTCATCAGAAAGCGGTACCTGCAGCACAGCGTGTATTAAATCCTGTACGCATGGAGTCTATTTATGACGAGCGTTCTGTGCCCATTTCCTTACCTGGTTGACCTTTCGCCCGATCTGAAAAGGAAGAAATTTGAGCGGAGGGGGGCGGTTGTCTATTTTAATGAGAACGAGATGATCAGTAAACTTGAGATTGTCACTGAATATGCCAAATATATATATATATATATATAGAACGTTATCTCAGGACTACAGTCTCACACACTGTGTGCAAAATGGTCATATTGGGGTCATTTTGAGCCTATCTGCATAACCCGCCGAGTAGAGGATCATGAGTAAATTCAAGATGGCGGCCACCTGGGGTACCAGAAAAATGATGTTTTCGTCATTTTCCTTCAAAATTTCTACTTTTCCGCAATGAGAATTGGGCAAAAACTATTTTATTTCACATCAAATTAATATTTACTAATTTTTCACGCAGTTTTTTGCGGAGAAATTGCATAAATGAAAAATTAGAAAAATCGAAGAAAATATGCCGTTTTTGAAAATGACGTCAGTGTGACGTCATCAAAGCGGCCATCTTGATTTTTTGTTACATTTCCTGGTAGAGCTTGACCCAAGGGTATATCAAAAAGCCCAGGACAGATAGGGTTAAGAGGGATCAGTAAAAGGCCTACAAATTGCAGACACAAAAGAATCACCGACAAACGAGCTCTCATAGGTGGGAAAGAATAATTTGGAATGGACACAGCGAACTATAGAAAACAAGCTATTGCTGCTTTGACCGACATGAGCAACGATTTAATAATTTAGAATTGACCCAGTTGTAGACTACCGGAATAGAAAATAATGAACTTTTCAATTGTTCGACAAAGGCAATGGATAAGTATTAGCTTACCTATTCAGACTGCGAACCCTATATATTATGCAAGGGAAGTTTGCGACAAATTTTCTTCCCAACTCCAAT
>JAVTVY010005926.1:0-42027 GCA_036873755.1 Hanleya hanleyi
TTTTAACAGTACAGACCTCTGATGTAGTCCAGAATTTTGATAACAGTACAGACCTTTGATGTAGTCCGCAATTATGTTTACAGAACAGACCTATGATGTACATATAGTCCAGAATTGTGCTAACAGTACAAACATTTGATGTAGTCATGAATTGTGTAAACAGTACAGACCTCTGATGAAGTCCGGAATTATGTTAAAAAAATCAATATAGACATCTGATGTAGCCTGGAGTTGTGTTAACAGAACATACCTATGATGTAGTCCAGAATTGTGTTAACAGTACAAACCTCTGATTCTGTGAAATTATTCTGTGTTGGTATATCTTCAACTTTACACGAGATCTCTGCTTCGTTTACCTTCTGGATGTTTTGGTCCCCAAACATTTGTGTGATACAGTCAACTACACGTCGGGTAGAGAGAAAATAGCATATAGTGACATAAAGAAATTACTGATTGTTTTATGGCTGTTTGCGATAGATTTCTAAGAAAAATATTTTAAACTGTTTGTCAAATTTGTCAATATTTGATGCACCAGCTTTCAATGTTAGAATCTTCAAATAACTCTTTCCATAAAACATATGGGGCATTTATTGTACCCAGCCAGAACGTACTACATTTCTATTTCTCTGCGAAAATTATTTTCCATGGAAGAGCACGTCTACATTATATGAAAAATGTAAGCAAATATTTTCCTCGACTAAATAATTATTTCTATATGATTGCTAACCTGTCATTATGGAGTTATTACCTGTGTGAGTAGATCGAATAAGTTCGTCTGGATCTAGGCAGTAGGCCTGCAGAATCGTGCCAACTCGCTCTTGGGTGGCGTTGCCATAGGGTCGGCGCTCGACCGAACACTCTGATTTCATGCGAATTCAAGGTGTCACAATGTTTGAGTCCACACCATGAGGATATCATCAGCTCGCTATCAGCGTATATAAAGTTGTTCAAATCTGCATAATAAACTCAAAGTCATGGGCATTCAACTTAATTTATTTGAGGCTGGCAAAACGAAATATGCAATATTACAGTAGTGGAAAAATGGGCCTTCAAAACTCTGGAGCAGGGTCATGGTCGGGGAGGGATCAGGGAGGGAGGAAGAGAGTGATGTAATCACCTAAAATTACGTAATCACCGGGAGTGACGTAATAACCAGAAGTGAGGCAATAACAGGAAATGGTACCATCACCGAAAGTGATGTAGCACAAGAACAGCAGCAGGATCAGATTCAAGATCACGATTCTAGTATAAGATGTAAAATCGGTTCAGGGTCAATAATTTGACCAATCTACCTTACACAGACAGACGCCATGTTTGTTGACGCAGCTGTGATTGCAAAGAATCGTCAACAATGTTTGATCTTGTTATACTTTGGATATAATTATGCGATGAAATCTACATCTCCATACAACCAGGAGTATTTCTATCCTAGATACCCCTGGTATATGTGAAAATGAATCGTATTCATGAAAAATGCCTCTGTAAATTTCGGTATCCAGCAAACCAACATCCTGTGTATATTGACCAATCAGAACAAAGGTTTTACGCGACCATGGCATTTTGAATTTACCCATGGTCGTCTGCCTGGGAATTACTCAATTAGGTCGCATCAAAATGACTCCAATATGAGATATTCAGTTGTGGAGTGTCATCCATCAATTTTGTGTCGTCTCGGAGATAGGGTAGAAGTTTTGGTCGTGTCAGTGAAAGGGCGATTTATATACTACTCACACCAAGATGTTGTGAAGGATGGAGCAAGAGAAACGAGCACCTGTCCTGACTTGTCACCCAGACATCTCTCCTCGACAATACTTGTGAACGGGGGTATGCACACTCCATTTCTCAAAGACAAACCATGAATAATGTTAAACAAGCACGTTCCAGGACGCATTGATTTTTATGCCTAGTGCGCATGTTAGTAATATTCGACCGAAAGCAACAAAAAGAGTATTTTGATCAGTTGTTCCGAATTTCTAGGTTATGTATCCACAGACGAATGGATGCTTTAAAACTTACTGGATATTTTACTTATTATCATGTTTGGCATCTCTCCAGTTTCTTATTACAGCTGGTTGAAATATAGCACATAAAAACCGATATTGTGCAGAACTATTAATGAGCCCGACAGTGAATCTGTTGGTTCCCTAAAATTACCAGAATAGTCAAATAACTCCAATAGCAATAGAAGCGGAATCAATTCACATCGAGTATATTGTAGTACTCTCTGCTTCACATCTGAATAAAATACAGATCTTTGAATAAAACGAGAATCACGAAACTAAACTCATCATCACTGTTATATTAAACATGTTAGAGATTACAAGCGTCTAGTCCGTCATTCATAATCCAGCCGTCGTCAATTAGAGAATATCCGCGTCCATAATCCAAAGACCTATTCCATATTCCATATAACAGTATTAGGACCAAATTCAAAAAGACAATCATAGTATTTTAGAGACCTACCTCTCTAAAATAGAGGTAAAAAGGTCATTTTTCCTAATATCTTTTGATTTATTCATCATAGCACTCCAAAATCCTCCAGGTGAGTTACCTTATACGCTGTTACGTGTCGTAAAGGTAATTTCCAATGTAAGACTCTCCTATTAAATTAGATTGAGGAAAATTTGTTTTATTAATTCCAGCCGATGCGGATATATTTGTCGCCTATGGCGGATGTCTCTCCGTTCGATATATTCTTGAAATTATTGAGCAAAAACGACCTTCTCTACCTCCATTTTTGGAGAGGCTGTCCTCTGTAACCTATTTAGTGAGTTGTTGCCTTAATTACTGGAATCTGTTTCAACATTTTTGAATAGCATCATATCTCCGTAACTTACTCGGCCACAATGGATTTAGACGAGATGGTACCATGTACACCTACGCTGAAGTAGTTAACCTTGGAATCAAAGCTTTCGTCAAAGGCCCCGGTCAGTTTCCTGGTGATGGCAAGTTCGTACCACAGTCCCAGCATCTGCGCAAATATAGATTTGATTAGGTAAGACAATTCTAAGCGTTTTTGTTCGAAATTTTCAGCATACTAATTTGGGCTAATAAATACCCTGACTATTCTAGGACAGGAAGTTCTGGGCTTGTCCATATAAATCAGCTGGTGTGTTCATCAAGTTTCATGTGAGAGTGAATTTGCATGGAATTGTCACCGTATCAAATATATTATGGACACTGGAAGAGATAATTGTATAAAACTTAAGCCTACTTTGCGATTCTAGGCTCCTTTTTCAGTCTCAACCTCATATCTGCCATATTGAATTTACTCATGATCCTCTGCTTGGAGAGATACAGGTATCCAAATAGGTTTAAATTTACCCCAGCATAATGGGGTATAAAGTCGCAGAGTGTCAGTTCTTAATTTCCCTGTCGTTCCGGAGATATTGTAGAATGTTTGATACGCCTTACTGGGTTGAACTTGAACTGACCCAACTGATCATCATACCGATACGGAAACTGTCCTACATACCCGTGACGTATGAAAGTCAGGCCCCGGTCGCGGAGTCGGAGAACATCCCAACGAATCATCGTCCTCTGGCTCTGCTTCTGGCTCTGGCTCAACGAGATTATCACAGTCGCAGCTGGTGCCTGGAGGTATACGGTAATAGGTCTGATCAATCGATCACGGGAAACAAAATTTGGGGGAAACAGGTTGGTGAAAATCGAAATGAGGTATTCGAATCTGTTGGAATATTTCACTAACCCCTGTCAGGTTTCTCACAGGAAGTACAACCAGGTGATAAGTTGGATTTGAAGGCAAAGCAGATTGAGTTAATTTGAAGGAATGTAAATTAATAAATGTGTCTCACAAAGGTCAGTAAAGTCATATAAAGTTATAAAAGGTGTGATCGATTTGATATTCAATTATTTGTTTGGGTATGTCATAAATCGACACACCACTAACCGCCTGTTATAACATTATTCGGTCTTACTGACCTTTGTCCACGAGAACATTATGACGTCATAGTCTGAAATTGAACCACGACAAGCGAAACAAGTATTATGACGTTTTATGGAGAGAGAATTCAACTAGGTTATTAAAAATGTGATTGATTTTAAATATAGCATGGAAATAACGGTCATTTTACACCGCAAAGAACACAATCCATGTGAAACCAATTGATTTTTCACCAGCGCAAAAAAATGATTACAAGCATCTAGTCCGTCATTCATAATCCAGCCGTCATCCATTAGAGAATATCCGCGTCCATAATCCAAAGACCTATTCCATTTTCCATATAACAGTATTAGCACCTAATTCAAAAAGACAATCATAGGCTAGTTTCCTGCAAGAGAGAAGCGGTCAACAGTTTTCAATGATGCCGGCAAGACATCTTGATGTTCCAAAAACATCAAATCCGTATCGCTGATCAGTATTCTTAATACATAATATTCGTTGTAAAGTCGTCATCTAAGAATGATATATCTCAGTCACGCTTTGATCGTGATTGTTCATATGAGTACCATGAGGTTCTTGAAGTACATGGGTTCATACGGCCCCCAGCCCCGGGTTAAGCGGAATTAGACACAAGTTACGAAACGTAGCGCCATAGATCTTGCACGCTACGTTCGTATTTTGCTATCAGCATGCGATATGTATCGCCAAATTTGAGAAACTTTGAGTGGAGGCGCTTGGTGGAATAGCCCTGTTTTAAAGTTTCTGCAACAATGTTTTGTGACGTTGATTAAAATCATCACATTTAACACAGGATCTAGCAAATGCTACTAAGCGAGATATGTATACGCCATATGCAGGTCCCACTGGAATATTACTGTCCAGAAAGGGATAGCTTACGATGTCGAAATTGTAATCATCTCTTTTGTCATAAAGTCGACGAGAGAATGATCTAAATTGATTGGACTTGCGTTTGCGGATGCTTTAGCTCGATTGGTTGAGGGGATAGTGACGTGAGTGTTGTTGTTGTTTTTGCTACCGCGTACTTTGGGAAAGCGTATGCCTGAAGATAAATTCATTGTATGTGCTGTGTAATTTGTTTCTGGACTTCTGTAAATGCTAAGTACCGAGAGTGCAAGCATGAAACACAACAAGAACGTGAAAAAGTTACCATTAAACTATCACTTCCGTTCAATCTGAATTAAACGCGATATGGTAGAAGCTCCAATAAAACACAGAAAAGAGGTTATCAAACAAATATCAGAAGAAGGTCATTCATTTGACAATCAATTTTGAACAATTTCCAAAATTTATCTTCAAGCACCAGTAAAACAAGGGGAAATTGGTTAAGATTTGTGTCAACTGCATTCTTATAAACGAATGGCTTTTACCAATATTTGTATGGTATTCTTTCTTTTCTCTGTGTAACACAGTCTTTGGTACGGGTTTCACTTTATTGTTTTGTTTCATGATTACAACTTCATTACACAACATTTACTGTCACTCCAGGAACTAACTACACTGCACATGCTATGACATATATGCAGGCATACGTTTTTCAGCATTTTTCATGCTGTAACAACAACAACAACAAAAACAGCAACAACAACAACAAGACACATAATTGCGCCTTTAAATCAGTAATTTGACTGTTGGACTAATACCACCATGTACTTTACGTTATCGCCAATCATAACCTCTGGCCATTACCGGAAAGTAGCTAGAATATGTCTGTGGGAGATTTCTGAGTGTTATAGACTTCTGTGGACCAACCTCCAAACAGGGTTATCTCTCTTTCGACTGACATGGCAGAAGGGGAGATAACCCGGTTTGAAATTTGGGGTTACTATACCTTTGTTAGCGATGTCAATCATACTATCCATATCGGCACAGTTATCTCTCAAGATTCCGTCGAGATCTTCTCGTTGATCTGGCGTCACGTCGGTAGTTCGACTCAACACGTTATAAATGCTATAGCGTGGATCACAAGTGAGATCTGGTTTTTCCGCCATACACGTGTATACGACGGCTACTTGGTAGTCTGTGTAAAGTACCTTCCCAATTGCTGTAGAAGAACAGAAGTGCAACGTATCGATTATTTCTACCAGGCGAGATGATTTTGGTGAATACATGTTTGCTTAGGCGCAATTTTAGCCTTCAGAATCTATCATGAGTGACAAGATTTTCGTCTGATTGAGTGGAAACCTCTTCAAGCTGGAAACTCACACATCCCATACAAACAATGGAAGGGTCATCCTTATCAGTTAACCCTATCTGGTCTGGGCTCTATGGGACCTGCCCCAGCCTAGGCCCCCTAAATATTGTTCTTACCCCTTGAGCTAGGGGGCTGCAACTTACCGCACTATACCATTGGATAGATGGCCGCTGTGATCGCGTCACAATGACGTCATTTTCAAAAATGGCATTTTTGGTCGATTTTTCGGTCCGATTTTTCGATTTTCTTAATTTATGTTATTTCTTCGCAAATCTGCATGATAAATTAGTAAATAATAGTCTGATGGGAAACAAACTAAAGTGGATATCAGCCCCTAATCTGTTCATCGCTATCATTCCATTACTTGATTTCGTCAGTAATCAAGCTTACAGCTTGCATTACAGTCAAGCTTCATAACCTACAGGGCCTTTAAGATCCTATTCGTACACATCTTCAAGCAGAGGTTCAGGAGTAAATTCAAACTGGCGGCCTTAGCGGTGTGATCGAAAAGTTGCGTTTTTGTCTTTTTTCTTCAAAAATGTTGGCCTTTTTCAATAAAAGTGGCCAAAACTATTTTATGTCACATCAGACAATTTACCTAATTTACTAAGTAGCCTTTCCGGAAATATACCAGAAAAATAACAATTAAAAAAGTCTGGCCGAATAATCGACCAAAAATGCATATTTAGAATATGGCGTCACCGCGATGTCATCACAGCGGTCATCTTAAATATAATTCTCAAGACCTATCGTGGGAAGATTTTTCTCCGTTGCACAAGGAGTAAGGAAAATATTTAGGACCGCACCCCTCTCATCCAGGATGTGATACACTCCAAATCGCTCACACAGGTACGGGCAATCTAATTGCGAGGGCGTTTGCTACTTACAGGGATTTCACTGCACCAGTGGAACAATGGAGATAAAACTCTTTCCGGATTAGACTTTAACCCGTTGAGTGGTAGAGATGGGGAGAAATGGCCCTTTTAACCTTTGGCCTCTGAGTGCAACTGCCCAGTCCTTTACCATTCGCATGTGGAAATAAAACTCTTTATATTGAGGGTGCTATGTACTATAATGTTTTACAGGATTGCTGTGTTTAGCCCTACGTAGGGTGCCTCGCTGTGATACCGCTCTAAACACAAAAAGTATCCATAAATCATATATCAAAATAAATGTATCTATCTCAGGAATCTATTTCCACAACAACCACAACATCCAAATGTGATCTGATTTTCGACAATATACACCAAATTCTCCCGACGGCTGAGGTATCTACTACGCAAATGAGATGTATATATTCACTACGACTCTGTCCAGTAACTCCAGTAGCTTTCAAACAAGTGGAAATTATATGCCCATCGCCAGCTCGTCTGCTACAGTGACAAAAATGGCACCTAAATGATACCCCCTTTCCCATGTGCAGGATGTCGTCACCAATTTACCACTAAATTTCATATTTTTTTCTAAATTCATCCACTCTGATTTTCATTTAGGCTGAACTTATATCCTTATATCAATACAATCTAAAAAATGGCATTTTCAATTTTACATGTCTGTTCTGGGGGAAATTCCACTGTGTGACCCCTACACCATTGGGAAACTTTCTCGTTTTCAGTACGAAACAGTACTATGCCACCTGAAGTGGTAGAAAATGCCTCACTGTCCGTTGATCCCTGAGTGCTACATCCGGGTCCGTTGTGACGTATCTGACATTTCCGTTCACTTGACTGAATTGGCATTTGACTCCGCGCAGTACACACGACCAAGTTTTCCTTGTCCTGTTTTCGTGCATCCGTGTGAACGGCTGACCACAATTAAACGCAAATTCTCCGGTTATTTAGTTTCTTGGATCGTGTGCACGAGGAAAGTGTTTTATTTGCTGGCAGCCCTCGAACATATTTGTTTATACACGAGTACATGTATGGAATGATATGACTGCCTTTCGCAACCGGGGACTACTTTCACATGGCGTGTTACAATGAATATCTGGGCCTCCTGAAAAACTAAATTATGTGATTTGATCTACTTCTTGTTGTTCTTGTAATCAGCAGATGGGCGTTCTATTCCACTAGCAATATATATACGGCTCTATCACCCCACAAGTTACACAGTTCACCTGGTGCAGAGGAGAGATTGATTTTGCAATGCGATTGCGCAGCACCGTTCTTAAGCGTCCGATCTTGTTTTTCACGACGACGTGTGCACACGAACAATTATTTCTGGTTGTGATAAGTTTTCCTGCCATTTTTGGGGGCAGCTAAAATTTTACAATATTTCGAAATACACACGGACCGGTTTACGTCGAAAGTTGAAAAATTGTCAAGGATAACTTGGTCGTGTGTAGGGCCCTTTAGTGGGATCACGTGTCTCGAGTCCTCAACTGAAATAACAATGAAAGAAAACAGTACATCTTACAATATACGGGGTGTCCCTTTTTCATGGGGATTCCTCGCAGCAACATGGATTCACCGTTGTTAGATCCCGAGATTAATCTCACATTTTCCGTTCCTGTTCAGAAGAAAACAATCATCCAAAACATTGATAACACATATAATGATGATTTTGGTGTATATCATATGTTATACATGTATACTATGTTCTACGAAATTATGCCGGTCAGAATATTATATATACACATATGAATTCAGTGCAAGGCGTGTCTACATTTCCCACGAGGAATGGAAATAAATTTCAATAAATTCCAGTACATAAGTGCAGCTATCTTCAGTTTCAAGGAATAGTACAAAATGCACGTGGTTCGACTGAAATAATTTAGAAAATACACTGACATGTACATTTACGTCAACTATGGAAGCCGATTTTAAACCCTAGTCTCAGGAAAGACCTTATCAAATTTAACTGCTGCTTCAATAATTACCTGTTAAAAATTTGTCAAATGGCGTATACCAGCACAACAAAATATTAGGCCTAAAGAACGCTGATTGTTTACGAAAAAGGACGCGACTTCGAGAGTGTTAGAAACTGAGGTCTCCAAAACCAAGAATCATAAAATTTCCAACGAGTACGTAGCAAGATTTGCAAGACTATTACAATCCAGCCCGTAGAGAGCTATCTACTGTAGTGGTAACATGGAAACAGATTTCCGGATGCCAAATAGTCGGTAGTGTAGAGTTGATAAGGTATACCGGAATTTATAAGTCTAACATTTTGACAGATATCCCGATGTCAGTATGGGAATTCATGTTATCATTGACAACCTCATGACTGGAGCTAAACAGGATACAAGTTCATACCTGTTCACTATCCCACCACCACGAGATGTTGTTTGAGCAAGATGGGTTTATGTTTCAATTGTCAATAAATCAGGTCTGTTAAAACAACATCGATAGCAGCAAATAACTTCATAATGTCACCGTATGTACACGAAACGATTATATTATTTTATATAAATCTGCGGCGATGCAGTGACCAAACCATACGGTCATCTATTTACCGAGCTTTTTTCATTATATCAACCCTCTCTGCAAGTTATCATGGTTATGGGTTGAAGAAAGGTGTATCAAGTGTGTTACAATCTCAGGTGGCAAACTGGATGTTTTAATTCCCTCCTGGTTTATACAGAATGAGACTGACGAGGTTTACAAGAAAAGAGATAATTGACGGATGGAACTGAAGATTCTAGACGATAAGGGCTGTGATTACAAAGAAATCGACCTTTACGGGAAGGAAATTCAACGCACTATTACACAAAATATAATCTTGAGAAGAATATACTTGACAAACATATTGCTGAAACTTACAGTGGAGTAGCTGGACATGGTAAACAACAATATGCGATCCAAGGATCTAACGAAGACCAGTTTGGTGAGATAGCAGAAGATATCGAATAGATAAGGGAGAATTTATCTGAATCGTGTTACAATCTAGTAATGAATTGGCGCATCCTGGATAAGGCTTCTCCACTAAAGAGATACACTAATATATACCACTTACGTCTCGTTTATGAAGGAGATATACAGGTTACCATCGGCAGTGGGAGTAGCACAACGCGCGAGTGAGTATGCAGCTCTGTTCGTTCTTATGGAGTACCAGAGACCAGCAAACTAGCAACGATAAAAAGTAACATAGTGTCGAATGGTGGGTTGGACGGGGTCTTTTCCCTAGTTTCAAATCCTAAATTCCAATATTTCAGGAGAGAAAAATCAGACAACCTATTTATGTCTAAACGGGTAGCCATGACCCGTGGCGACTGTTTCAGGTAGTTGTAAGTTTGAGGGGTGTTCCAATTTCACCCGTATCAGCGTGAAACCGCATTTATCTCTACCAGGCCTACTAAACCTTCTACACTATCTCTGAAACACTTATGAGCTGATACTCTGTGACTATTTATCTACCCACTCGAGCAAATTATCATGGACAAATTCAAAATAGTTGTTTGTGTTTTTTGAAAATATTTTTTTTCTGTGGATAAAAATGTATCAAACAATTTTATTCGATATCAGATAATTACTGCCTGATTCACTATGTACATTTGCCAAGAATTTAACATAGATAAAACATTCAGAAAATCTGATGGCTTGATGACATGATGATGAAGATGTCCAGAAACACATTTGTAGTACTTATATAGGTCACACTTGCCCCGCGGCGCAAATAAAGTCCCCTCGCGCGGTTTCGACATCGACGCTAACTCTGCAGCAATACCACCGCCTCAATTGGGCGGCAATGCGGTCCAACACTACGCCGCTCGGAATGCGGTTGAAGACGAGTTCGTTCAAGGCCCTCCGTCGATCACCCACGATCTAGGTAATCTGTATGACGCTCCTCTTCCAAAAAATACCGCGCTGTAATTTTTTTCCGGCGTTCGGTGTCAATCACCCAACTTAAACGTATCGCGCCACTTTCTCTCCGTTATGCCGTGACCTCTTGATCTAAACATTTAACGATGTCTCCGATGGCATGGACCAACGTTTAGTAGTCGCCAATCCCCCTCCACGAGCATTTTATCCATAACGGAGGTGATACTTATCGAATCCAAGACATTCTTATTTATTTAAAATCGTGGCATTGCTTAACGTATGTGTCGGTTACATCCTGTGTGGCGTCTTTATGATTGTCCAGTGACTAAAAGTGTCCAGCTTCTATCTTCTAACCCAGCTAGAATATTGGTCACCGCGTTTGCAACAAAGGCCATACATTTATTCCTAAAGACAAGGATCTAAGAAGGGACACTACTCTCCAGGATAAATATTACCCATCACTCCGAATCTTGAGATTACAGCACATATAAGGGAAGTGGGAAGAGGTGCCGACATACTGACAGAGTCACATGACTTCACAGAATAAGTCTTCCGGTTAACCTATTCTAAAGCACATACCAAGAATCTAACGATTCGTGATATGTGTTGTATCTCAGGTACGCTTTTATTGTACCTGTTACATGTGGCAACTTGGATGATATGACCACGGCCCCTAGCACCGGCATAAGCGGTATTAGATACAAATCTAGAGAGCTATGATGGAAATGCTCTGACAACTCGTATATTGGTAATTGGTGAGCTGTTTCGCTGTGACAACTCGTACACTAGAGATTAGAGCTGTATCGTCGTCAGATGAAAATGACGGCATTTAACACAAAAGACTAGTGTGTAAGGCCCAGTGTCGACCCAGCATCAACTTCCCACAAATGTCAACATATATCGAAGACCAAAAGATATGTGCAGGGGGCTGGCCTCGGGGACGAAACATCCACCAGCAGACTCTCCATAGATGCCCCTCGTTTCGGCTGAGCAAATTCTCACATTTCCACAGAACTATTCCTGTTACCCGATCATGTCGATCATGGTCTCCAACTTTCCAATCGAATGGCTAAAAGGTTCAGTTCCACGAGATTGGGTGAATCCACTGGTCACCATAAATAGACCGGAGAACAGGATAGACCTCAAAAGTTTCAATCAGTATGATAGTTATGTCGTTCCATACTCACACTGTCGTGGTCAAATTCTCTCACTGGTTTCAAATTACTGAGGCGGCATTCTTGACCGCCATCATCTTTGACGGAATCTAGGAGGGTGGATATGCAATCCGCTGAAAATAACAGTCATTGTTTACAATAACAAATATTGATTATACTAAAAATCATTGATTATAATAATAGTTGTTGCTTATAACAACGGCTATTGCTTATAAAAATAATGATTAATAATAATACTCATTGATTATAATACTGAGAGATATTGATTATTATAGGCCCTACCAGTTACTGATTCTGTTGATTTTAGCAGCTTTGGTCGTCGCCCTAAATATTCGGCTATCATTTTCTGTAGGAAGAAATGACCAGACACCAATATTTTGATAAGTTCAACGATGTCCATAATTATAACATCAATCTTATAATCACACTATATACATGATAAAGACTGTGGAATAAGCCACGCCTGAAATACCTTCCCTAACCGTTGGCTGGAGATCTGAGGGCGCAATTCCTGTTTGGTTGTACAACAATTCCTTCAAAAAGTCCAAATCCTTTGGTTCAACGATGTTACTATCCCAATCTCGAACTGTGATAGCGGCCAACGACAAATCTGGTAGACATCTCCCGTTGGATTGGATAATACAGTAAAACTCCAAAGCCACGTTGTAATTGGTGTATAATATTCTCATCTCGGCTGTAAAGAAAAATAACAGTTGACTTCGAATAATGATTGGTCGTCCTTTGACATACCTAAAAACGAGGGAAGCAACCCATCATATTGACGGAAGTACCCTTCCCCAAGCAACACATGCGCTGATAAACCTCCAGAGTAAATTCGTCATAGTCCTAGCAGACAAAGCTCCAAATAATATAATATTCATATGTAAATATTAATATTACCAGGTGCTGGTTAAAGAATTGAGTGAAAACATATCATCATCATCACATTCGTCTACTTACTCCCAAACTGCCTTTTCGCTGGAAGATTTATTTAAAAACCACAAATCCTTTCTCAGGGAAAGAGGTATTTGTCTTCCAACCAATTATAACGACTCACCAAACGTATACTGGACTCCCAAAATGCATGAATCACAATACAATTCTAGATTCATAACTGGTTCTAGAAGCTGCATCATCAAGCTTCGCAACCCTGCTGAGGAGGGCCCTTCAGGAGGTAAAAGCATTTTGGGAAAGCCACTGTTTCTAAGAACTCCGGAGTTGAATCTATGTGGATATTGAAAAACTCAAATGTTTTACGGAAGAACTTGATGTTAAAGGTCACTAAAGGAAGCATGATTGACATACATCAGTCTCTAGATGACGACTCTACAACGAATATTATGGATTAAGAATAATGATCAGCGATACGGATTTGATACTTTTGGAACATTATGATGTCTTGCCGGCATCATTGAAAACTGTTGACCGCTTATCTCTTGCAGGAATTTAGCCTATGTTTATGTATACTATGATTGTCTTTTTGAATTTGGTGCTAATATTGTTATATGGAATATGGAATAGGTCTTTGGATTATGAAGGCGGATATTCTTTAATGGGCGACGGCTAAATTATGAATGACGGACCAGACGCTTGTGCTGTAGCAGCACCAGCAATATCTCACAAGCGATAGGCTGTGAAACAGCCGTTTGTTCAACAGGCATAATAGGAAGTTCGAATATACACTTACATGTATTTCGCACTGACAAAAACGTTTGATTAACCCTAAATGCCCCCCCCCCCCTCGCCCAATTATTTTTCTTACCGCTTGAGCTAGGGGACTGTAACTTACCACACTATACCCCTGGATCAAGCTCTACCAGAAAATGTGAAAAAATCTAGGATGGCCGCTTTTATGACGTCACAGCGGCGTCATTTTCAAAAACAGCATTTTTTGGTCGATTTTTCGAATTTTGTATTGATGCAACTTCTCCGCAAACACTGCATGATAAATTAGTAAATAAAATAGTTTTTGCCCACTTTTCAGCGCGAAAAAGCAGAAATTTTGAAGAAATATGACAAAAACACCACTTTTCGAGTACCTCACGTTACCACCATTTTGAATTTACTTTGATCCTCTGCTCGGGGGGTTATGCAAATAGGCTCAAAATGACCCCAATATGATAAACTATAAAGTCAAGGAGTTACAGCTCTCCATTTTTTGTCGTTCCGGAGATCGCTAAGAGAGTTTGGTAGGGTTAAATTAATACAGGTCAGGGAAGTATCTCTAATGTATTTGTATGTATTCCACTGTAGAATGTATCCATTATATTAGCTTTTGAAGATATAAATGTGATGTATGAAAAATGTTGTATTTCCTCCCGGTCCCCTCAAGATTATCATCGATAAACGATACCGAAAGTTTGCTTGAACAGGTGTTAGATACGCTGAGTCCGCAATTCCACGTCAGATCCAGGAAGATTAAAGAAATTGCCATATATAATTCTGACAGAGTACAGAATAGCTCATCTCCACTATTTGAAAAGCGTTTCAGTCATAATGTTCAATCATGATTCAATATTCAATTCAATCTATCGCACACTGACGCCAAAATACGATTGTAGAGTGCTCAATGTCTGGCCCTACGTTTCGTAACGGGGCTAGGGCGGTTTATATATCATGTGTTTTACACGTTTAACTCACGAACATCTAACAAAGATCCAGTCCCATGGTGTGTTCCATGCCATGATGATCTCACGGTGAAACATATTCTTATCGAATGCATAGATTTTAAGATTGTAAGAGATGCTTTTCATCGAGCGACTACTTTGGAAGATCTTTTTAGTCGGGTGAGGGAGGATTGCATCTTGGGTTATTTGAGAGAAATCGGGCTGTTACATAATTTTGAATGTGTGTATGTTTTAATGCGTTGGATTACTAAGTTAGTGACTTGAGTACTTAGAATTTTGTTTGGTCGTCGCTATATAGCTGAAATATTGCTGAACACGACATTAAACCTTAATTCTCTCTCTCTCTTTCTCTGCTGAGAAAATGACTTGGAAATTCATTTGGATAAAGAATATTGGTCAGTTTATTAAAAAAGCATCATCTTGTCTCACTGGAATCATTGAACACTGTTAGCCGCTTCTTTCTTGTATGAACCATCTTTTTATAATTTTTATTTCACACACATTTGGAATTGGTGCCGTCATACGACATAGGTATTTCGATTATTGACGCGGAAATCATTTTATGGACGAGGGATGAATATTGTGATCTGACGCTGGCTTGTTATGTATTTCATGTTCTGTTTACAGTATGTCTAACTTGTCATCAGTATTTCTTAAGATTATATCTTTGCTTCTTATCATGAAAGTCATATGGGCGAGAATCGTTGCATTGGTTATACCGCAGAGTTATATTGAGAGATATACGAAACGGGGAATAATTATATTTCTAGAAGTGAACAAGACATTCACCCACCCCATGGTGTTTCCGTTGTACCGATGAGTCGGGTGAAATGTACAGCCGGTCCTCCTTCTTGGCATCTCGGCTTGGTGTATGCCTTCTTTGGTGGTCGGCACGTTCCGTTGCTGAAAAAGAATATGCCACATTGTTTTATAGAGTTTACCTTAAACTGTGCAGTTTATCCAACTGGATGCATGATAGTTCATGTAAACCAATAATTTGAAAATATTGTGTATTTATATTGAAAAGATATCCTCTAGTGTTGTTATTGCTTTTTTATTTTATACACATTTGGAATTGATGCATTCCACAAAGGTCTTTCGATTATTGACGCGAAAATTCTTTTATGGACGACGGCTGAATATTGAATGTCGTATCTGACGCTCGCTTGTAGAGAGAAAGTAAATTCGTAGACATGCTAGGCCCATATATCTAGCAAACTGATACCCGGGAGGCGGCTGTACCACGGCCGACGCCCGTGCAAAAACTATGACTCGCGAACACAAGACCCCGGAATTCCGAGTATGAATTACTAGAGGCAATTTATGTCAATTTAAACTTATTTCTACTACCTCGCCTCTCCAGGCATGTCTAACTATTCCCCACACGCAAACGTTTATTGTTTTAACCCTATATGGCGTGGGCTCATTGAGACCTGTGCCGGACTGGGGCGGAGCCATTTTGACCCTCCCCCAGTCAATTATTTTTCTTACCCTTGAGATAGCGTTCTGCAAATTACCTCACTATATTCTTGGATCAGGCTGTACCAGAAAATGTAAAAAATATCCAAGATGCTCGCATTGATGGCGTCACAGTGACGGCATCTTAAAGCAGGGATTTTTGGTTGCATTTTAGGTCAGATTTTTATATTTTTTATGTGTTATCTTAAAAAAACTGCATAATAAATTAGTAAGTTATAGTCTGATGTGAAATAAAATAAATTCTGACCAATTTTCTTTTGAAGAAAAGCAGGAATTTTGAATAAAAATGAAGAAAACATCATTTTTTGGTACCTCACCTGGCCACCATCTTGAATTCAACCATGATCCTCTACTCGGGGGGTTATATATGCAAAAAGGCTCAAGATGACCCCCAATATGATAAACTAAAAAGTCACAGAGGGTCAGCCTTCATTTTTTCGTAGTTCCGGCGATAGGGTAGAAAGTTTGGTAGGGTGGGCATAATTTCAATCAAATACAAATGGAAATTGATCCCAATCAACCTGAGTGAAATTCACTCAACTTGAGTTATTCTTTTTGTTACTAATGGAGTATGGAGAGGTCATCACACTTCGTCTGTCAGTTCACTCAGTGGGACACTGTATAGCAAGCGCAATGATGTTCTGAGAAATCTCGTTATTCTCATATTTCAGCTGAAGGCTAACTGACATATGTTACGATCCGTCAGTCGTTGGAGAAATCTTTTCGCGCCATTGACCTTGATCGACATGAGACAGCCGGTGCAAAGCTAAAATGCCCCCAGGACGGATTGTCTCCCCTATATGATGTAGCCCAAACTGGGCGGGGGGGCACATATAAGATATAAAAGGAGGCGATAGTAACATCCGTGCCGTGTGATATGATCGCAGAATTGGTGCCTTGTGATTTGAGAAAGGTGAACACAGTAACGCAACATCATAGGGTTAATGTTCTAGTTACGCTGTTCTCCTACGCTCAGATTTTCCTATGTACTATTGCTATTGAAAATTAGAAGAAGGAGGACATCAGTGTTTCAGGAGGACAGATGACACTTCTCATACCAGACAAGGGAAAACATTAGAGTTGCTTGCCAGCCAAGCACAGTTCATCCCAATTCCATTTAGATTCATTTTCTGATATATTTGATAGCCGTCTTCAAACATTGCAATATCTCACATCTAGTTCTTGCTCTGAAACTCTGATTTTACCGAATATTTCTATAAAAAAAAATATTTGGTCAATATTTGGGGCACCATATCTTAATTTTGGGAATAAGAATCCCAATATATAGCCCTATCAGTGACAAATGTGAAGCCATTATAGTGTTCAGTTAGCACTTGATTTTCTTTTTTTATTTCCTGTAAGAATTATTGCACATTATGGAACACATCTACATAATGTGGAAAGCATACATCTATTTGAAGTTACAGGCATAAATTTCCAAAATTGAGATCTGGTGCGCTGTCAAAATTGACAAAACAAATTGAATTGTTTTCCATTGTAATATTTTGCATATACATTCACAAGAATCCAAATAATATAATGCTAATACAAAGTTTCAAATCTCTATTGCCAGTCATTTGCGAAATATTTCAATTGTTCATGACTAGTATAAATCTATTACAACAATAACCCAATTTGATTTTGACCGTAATATATAGTCATGTAAGCTTGCGTATATTGTACGTACATAGTACCGGTAAAGTGCATGTTGAATGTTCCGTCAGGTCCCAGGTCGTAGTACCGCACTCTCGACTGTGTTTGACCCCCGATTTCTCGGTAATGTGGTGTCCTATACACTTCGTACCAGACTCCCGACATCTACGAATAAGTAAAGATAAATGTTGTTCATGGAGAATAGACCTGAAACCTGATAACGTTTTATACCTCACAACGCTAACATCATAGGTACCCTACTTGATTCTATACTAAATACTATACTACATGTTCGCAGTCGTATGTTGAGATATGATGGGCTCGTATTCAGACACGTCAGGCTGACTTGGGTCGCGAGGACCTTCATTTTGAAAATAGAATGACGTAGTCCTACTTTCGGTTGCTTCGTCAGGGAGGTTCTGGAAATTCCCGTCCTGGCGTCTTGCAATAAACACCACGTGAGTTGCGTCAGCCAGTGACTGCACCATCTTTCGCCAGCCGATGTCATGCGATGTTCTAGTTGTTTGGAATTTCAGTGTTTACAAGTTTTCATGTTGTGTCTCGGAGTAGAGTTCTTAATAGTAGTAGCAAATGTATTGAACTGATAGCATTTCAGAAATGGGTGAATCGTCCATTTAAGACCGACGATTATCAGTATACGATGAAGTAAGAGATATCACTCCATAGTAATCGCTAGGTCTGCAAGCCATCTTACAAATGTACTCAACACGTAGATATCGAGTTTCACACAACTCAGTCAGACGCTTCCAACGTGGAGAGGATAGCACACGACAATGACATGAACTCTAATAGTAATGACTTGTGAACTGCTTTCACATAATTAATATCCATATCAAGTGACATGATGTTGGTCAAGCAGTGTCCTCAGATTTTAAAAATTCTGCGTGTAAAATGTAAGGAATCGTATTACGATATATCAATGGATGTCTGAGATAGCGTATGCTCATATACCAGCTAGTCCCACTACCTCCCTTAGGCTACTTGTTCCCTCGCTGATCCGTACCGCCAAATATTCTCATATTTCCCAATAGGGTTGCTTCAAACAACCAATTACCGAGGACCAGTGGTAATCGATTTTATAAACTACAATTTGGACATTGTTCACCTCAGTCACCGAAATCAAAGTAACAGAGTTCAGATTACATGTTGTTAATTTTACGTGCCACGATTTTTTTTTAACAAATTTGTTTTGTGGTATCAAATGTGCCAGCAGCCCCACACAGTACAAAACAAATATATTTATCCCATACATCGAATTTGTCAGTTCGTGTTCTGTCTGCAGTGTCACGTGTTCAGATACCAATCAGCATTAATTTGAGGAATTCGACATGAACCAACAATTACTGCAAAGCGATTGGATAACACAGATAAAGCGCCTCTAGTGATCAATATATCAATATCATGCTGTTTGAATCAGCGGGGGAACAACGTAGTGAAACAATATACAGATAATGCATGCTGTGATGTGTGATATCACGATTTGTCAGCTCGAGAAGGTGATGTTCAACGAGTGCGGAGCAAGAGTGTTTCATTATACCGAAAAGACCCATAAACAATACAAATAGACGTGCTGTCTTTTTTGTCCATGATTTCGGCCAAATCATCATCAGTTGGTAACGTAGAACGCTTTCACTGTACACGCCATCGTGATTACAGCGAAATGAAAAGATGCTACGAAAGAGTCTGTTCACGGGCGACGACTGCGCGAGACCGTGTGTCATTGCCTCTACCGTGTGTCGTCAGCGCGTGATCGTGTGATATCGGCGCGAGATCGTGAGACATCACATTAACGAGCTGATTTTCATAAGACACCGAGAATTACGGAATATCACGTGATGGTGTCTCAACCAATTAAAATAAACGAATACACAGTGAGGTATAATAAACTGATATATGAGTGTAGTGATACCAGTACACGTAATAAACAATTTAATTTGGTTTACTACTGCAAACAGCAGCATCGCTTCTTGTAAGAGGGGGATGGGCTGGGAGTGAAGATAGATATTCGCTAGATAGTGACGAAAACAATGGGAAAAATAATGTCTTAGAGCGTGGCGATTCTTCAAAATGATTATTTCCTGACAAAATTGAAATAGATTCGAGACGCACATTTATCAGAAACAAAATAACGATATTTGTCCTAGCATGCATGCCTTAGATATATCATGTTGCATATATACGCCCAAAAAGACCGATGGCGACTGTTTTATATTCGTCTAAAAAAGTTCTAAAAAATCTTCTCTTACCCTCTTCACATCGACGTCATATTGAGCTCCAATGTCTTCGACCAAAGGCCCAGCGGCATCGGATGTCCTCTCTGTTTGGTTCACCACTGCACCTTGGTTAAAGCCCAGCAGCACCAGACAGCAAACAGCCAATAGTGTCTTCATTTTAGCAAAATTTGCTTACAAATAGTAATTTATAACGACTATTTGCAAATAAATTTCGTTGCCGTCGGAACTAATAAGATCAGCCCCGAGGCTCTCTCTTTATCGTTTAGTATATCGGAATATACTCTCCTTCAGACAAGCAGCCTGCATTGAAGCCTGTCAAAGTGCGAAGGACAGTAAAGATGAAGTCTATGGTTAACGTATTGTCCGCAAAATTAAAAGAGTCTGGGTCAGCATCTGTGAAGCCTGCGACCTAATATTAAATGGACTGTTATTCGATCCGTCGACATGGTAACCTACTTGGTCACATTTTAGACATGATCGCCAAGCCAGTGTCTGTGGTGGACAATGTGTATCATATATCTCGCGGTCACCAGTTCCGTCTGTTGGTTTACTTTGTATCAGTTGAAAGTGAGTATGTTTGATGCCTTCTCCCAATGTCAGAGTTTGTAACCGGAACATTTTAAACTGCCGGTGTATCAATCTCTGACTGTAGTGGGTTAAAATAAGCATCGCACAAGCGAATTCGATATGTATCCATTTTGATCGACACAGGAAACGTGAGCCTTCATACGAGAGAGAGATGGAGAATGCATCCGGTGTATTTTAGAGAAGATTGAATAAATTAAATGCTCGCCTATCTGTTTTGATAACACAGTAACGTATATTCCTAATCCTGGCTGTGTTTGACGGATTACAAGCGTCTAGTCCGGCATTCATAATCCAGCCGTCGTCCATTAGAGAATATCCAGTATTAGCACCAAATTCAAAAAGACAATCATAGTATACATAAACATAGGGTTGTTTCCTGCAAGAGAAGCGGTCAACAGTTTTTAATGATGCCGGCAAGACATCATGATGTTCCAAAAATATCAAATCCGTATCGCTGATCAGTATTTTTAATCCATAATATTCGTTGTAAAGTCGTCATCTAAAGAATGATGTATCTCAGTCACGCTTTGATTGTGACTGTTCATATGAGTATCATGAGGTTCTTGAAGTACATGGGTTCATACGGCCCCTAGGCCCGGGCTAAGCGGAATTAGACACAAGTTACGAAACGTAGCGCCATGGATCTTGCACGCTACGTTCGTAATTTGCTATCAGCATGCGATATGTATCGCCAAATTTGAGAAACTTTGAGTAGGCGTTGGTGGAATAGCCCTGTTTTATAAGTTTCTGCAACAATGTTTTGTGACGTTGATTAAAATCGTCACATTTAACACAGGATCTAGCAAATGCTACTAAGCGAGATATGCATACGCCATATGCAGGTCCCACTGAAATATTACTGTCCAGAAAGGGATAATTTACGATGTCGAAATTGTAATCATCTCTTTTGTCATAAAGTCGACGAGAGAGAATGCCCGCTTCATTTTTATAGAGATATAGATCTAAATATGATGTGCCTGTAGGGCTATCTGTAGTTTCCTTCAAATCCAGTGAAGGTGGATATATATCCTTCACTGCGTCATTTATATAGCGATTATCCACAGCGAGAAGATCGTCTATATAGCGTTTGGTGAATGAGAAGGAACGGGCTTTGAGTGGATCGGTTTTTGAAAGCGCCAGCATATAGTCATATTCATAAGAGAACAGATACAGGTCAGTCAACAGGGGTGCACAATTAGTACCCATTGGAATACCTATATGCTGCTGATATATTGTGTTGCCAAATTTCACATAGATATTTTTATTGAGAAATTCAAGCAACTCTATAAACAAAGAAACATCCCATGAAAGATATCTCTTGTATGTAGTCGAGCTAAAGAATGCTTTATGGCTTTCGACATTAATATATCTACGATCAGTTTTCTTGAACACAGATGCTATTAATGAACTTAGACGGTCAATAAGGTCCTGATGAGGGATTTTAGTATAGAGAGTCGAGAAATCCCATGTGGATACATGTCTGCACGGTATGTGACCTTTACCATCAAGTTCTTCCGTAAGACATTTTGAGTTTTTCAATATCCACATACATTCAATGCCAGAGTTCTTAGAAATAATGGCGCAATACCTTTCCCAAAATGCCTTTACCTCCTCAAGGGCCCTCGTCAATATTGTTGAAAGAAGCTTGGTGGTGTAGCTTCTAGAACCAGCTATGAATCTAGCTTTCTATGGTGATTTATGCATTTTGGGAGTCCAGTATAGTTTTGGTATGTCGTTGTGATTAGTTGGAAGACAAATACCTCTTTCCCTGAGAAACTTTTTGTGATTGTTAAATAAATCTTCCAGAGTAAATGCAGTTTGGGAGTAAGTAGACGTATTTGATGAAGATATGTCTACATTCAATTCTTTAACCAGCACCTGGTAATAGTAATATTTACATATGAATATTATATTATTCGGAGCTTTGTCTGCTGGGACTATGACGAATGTACTCTGGAGAGTTGCTAGAACTTCTTGCGAATTGAGGTTTCTCAGTACTTGTTTTGCTTGGGGAAGAGTACTTCTGTCAATATGGCGGATTGTTTCAACGGCCTTGCTCTTGGTGAGGTCCAGCCAATCAGCGAGTACTGTAGGTTCAACTTTTTCTCGCTTAGACCAGTCAATAACGTACTATTCCAATGCAGACAGGACTATCTTCTGGTCGGCCTTCAGATTTATTCTTCTTGGCTCTCTATATTTAGGTCCTTTCATCAGAAGTAATTTCAGATCCTTATTACTCACCACATCAAGGTCACCAGTCACAATATGTTTGCATGGTGTACAGATAAAGTTCGACGATTCACAATCACAACTATAGCCTCCTTACGTGTATGAGTTCCAGTCAAACTCCTGGGCAGCGTTGAAGTAATTGAATATTTTGGTGGCTATAGATTTAGTATACCTATATGAAATGCAAGGAGGTTCTGTGAACTTAAAATAGTTTGGTACAGCGTTGCGTACCTCTGGATCATTCAGGATTTGAGGTAAATTAATGATGTCCAGTCCATTATCTAAGAAGTTGAGTTTCAACAAAAGTCGATCTTGAGATGTTTCGATTATGTTCACTGGACGATACAACCGAAAATACGCTATATCTTGACATACTTTAATGATTTTTGGTGGTATTATATTTCCTGAAGACGCAGATTGTTGTATATCTCTGGCTATTTGATCTAAAGTTCTCAGAGGTAACGCAGCTATGTATACTATTGGGTGTGTTAGTTAAACCCACTAAGTAATTTAAAGTGATATGAGCGTGAATCATCGAACTATTAAACTTTCGCCAACCATGGCTGCGATGTCTCCGTTGATGAGGTTTAAATAGTTGGGTAATGTTGGATATATTTGAAAGGCGGTTTGTAGCATTGCCGAAACCACTGACATTATCATTCAAACCAAACGGAAACCATAAACACTGGCGGACCGGCACAGCCCGCGTTTTTGTTAAACACGCGGCACTGGACAGACAGCGCCTATTGCATGAATGATTTCTATTAAGTTTCTAACAGGAAATATGGTTCAATATGGCAGAAATACTTAAAGCCGTTATTTGTTTTTCGTTCACGTAATATTCACGCGGCACTGGACAGACAGCGCCTATTGCATGAATGATTTCTATAAAGTTTCTAACAGGAAATATGGTTCAATATGGCAGAAATACTTAAAGCCGTTATTTGTTTTTCGTTCACGTAATATTCACGCGGCACTGGACAGACAGCGCCTATTGCATGAATTATTTCTATTAAGTTTCTAACAGGAAATATGGTTCAATATGGCAGAAATACTTAAAGCCGTTATTTGTCTTTCGTTCACGTAATATTCGCCGAATATTTTGGAGGCACGGGTAAGGATTTTATGCAGAACGCAATGCCGTACTAGGTAGACCGGTCTGCCGGGAGCAGGAAGACCTTGGCTAAGGAAGGACTAATAATACTCGCGGCCCTGCCCATACTGGCACCAGTGTTATCCGCGGGAGGCTTTTGGAAATGAGAAATAATGCTAAACACGACCATAAACACTCGCGGACCGGCACAGACGGCGTTTTTGTTAAACACGCGGCACTGGACAGACAGCGCCTATTGCATGGATGATTTCTATTAAGTTTCTAACAGGAAATATGGTTCAAAATGGCAGAAATACTTAAAGCCGTTATTTCTTTTTCGTTCACGTAATATTCACGCGGCACTGGACACACAGCGCCTATTGCATGAATGATTTCTATAAAGTTTCTAACAGGAAATATTGTTCAATATAGCAGAAATACTTAAAGCCGTTATTTGTTTTTCGTTCACGTAATATTCACGCGGCACTGGACAGACAGCGCCTATTGCATGAATGATTTCTATTAAGTTTCTAACAGGAAATATGGTTCAATATGGCAGAAATACTTAAAGCCGTTATTTGTTTTTCGTTCACGTAATATTCACCCGGCAGTGGACAGACAGCGCCTATTGCATGAATGATTTCTATTAAGTTTCTAACAGGAAATATGGTTCAATATGGCAGAAATACTTAAAGCCGTTATTTGTCTTTTGTTCACGTAATATTCACCGAATATTGTGGAGGCACAGGTAAGGATTGTATGCAGAACTCAATGCCGTACTAGGTAGACCGGTCTGCCGGGAGCAGGAAGACCTTGGCTAAGGAAGGACTAATAAGACTCGCGGCCCTGCCCATACTGCACCAGTGTTACCCGCGGGAGGCTTTTGGAAATGAGAAATAATGCTAAACACGACCATAAACACTCGCGGACCGGAACAGACGGCGTTTTTGTTAAACACGGGGCACTGGACAGACAGCGCCTATTGCATGAATGATTTCTATTAAGTTTCTAACAGGAAATATGGTTCAATATGGCAGAAATACTTAAAGCCGTTATTTCTTTTTCGTTCACGTAATATTCACGCGGCAGTGGACAGACAACGCCTATTGCATGAATGATTTCTATAAAGTTTCTAACAGGAAATATGGTTCAATATGGCAGAAATACTTAAAGCCGTTATTTGTTTTTCGTTCACGTAATATTCACGCGGCACTGGACAGACAGCGCCTATTGCATGAATGATATCTATTAAGTTTCTAACAGGAAATATGGTTCAATATGGCAGAAATACTTAAAGCCGTTATTTGTCTTTTGTTCACGTACTATTCACCGAATATTGTGGAGGCACAGGTAAGGATTTTATGCAGAACTCAATGCCGTACTAGGTAGATCGGTCTGCCGGGAGCAGGAAGACCTTGGCTAAGGAAGGACTAATAAGACTCGCGGCCCTGCCCATATGCACAAGCTGTGGTAGTTTGTGTGCGTTTAATGTCTGACAGGGCAGAATCTAGACTGGTTAGATCTTCTCTGTATTCCATATCGTACGTAGTTTACAATCTAGCCCCAGAACTCACTTTAGCTGCGAAAACTGACCTCTGGCCTAGTGGATTTCTGGGAGCGAATACGGAAACATCGCACCTGTTTGTTTACTTTCTTATTTATTCTACTTTTTATGTGTTTTGTACTCTGTCCCAAATGGGATGCTCAGTACAATAAAGAATCTTATTTTATCTTGCGCACAATTAATTTTCGGCGGAAACAATCTCGCATTCGTCTATTTCCGTATTGACGAAAATTAGCCCAGTTGCTGAGTTCTGATAGATTGCTATTATTCAACTAAGCATAGAAATAGTTTTGTATAATTTGAATGAATTATGTTCGTTTGGTTAAAATTAACTGAATTTCACAATAAAATGCGCCCGAATCTCTTGATTATCAAAGGCACTATTTCGTATCCGGCTCACTACGTGATCGTCATACGCTCCCCACCAGTGGGGAGTTGTGCGTTCTATGTGAGAGGCTCGTTCCGCCAATACGGAAATAGCCGAACGTGAGATTGCGTAGTTTATGGCCGGCGCTGTCGGATCAAATTCATGTCAAGATCTAGACTCATTCTCCGCATTGCGGAAGATATCGGATCCGAATAAACACCCAACAAACCCGGAGAATGGACAATCATCGCCCAATAAGAGACGATCTGAACTGTGATAACTAATCAGGCGGCTAGGTTTATCAGCCAATAGAATTTGAACTCGAATTCAGTCCGTCTCAACAGCGAAACGAATGTTGCCAGTAACCTCTCTACTGTATGGAATACAGGGGAGGTAACCTGTTTAGGCAGAATCAAGACCCAAATAATATATATATATATTCTGCATTTGAAGCATAGGTAATCAAGACTAAATTAAAGATTGAATATATAAAGAGGCTTTTTCTGCCAATTGCATCAAATAAGTATTTTGTATGGTCAGAATGAGTTTAGGCACTGTGTCGTCTTCATCATTGCTTAAGAGCAAAGACGATGATTATGTTGTGTGAACACATCACCTCCTTTATTGCTCTAGTAACCCGTACTGGCCCTCTTCTGTATCAAGCTGGTAGTTGTCGTGGTTAGACTCAGCCAACTGTTAACTTGGCGCCTCTTGTCCTGTACCAGTTCTGTCCGTCTCGATAACTGTACTCGACTTCATCCTTATTCACCAGTATAATGTAAAATAAACAATTAGTTATAACGTTCTCGCCAAAAACTGCAAAAGAGAAACCCGTCTCGAACCATTTGGATCACGACTTTTCCATACTGTCGAACCCAAAACAAATGATACGAAAACAGATTTCTCTTTTGAGATTTTGACGAGGATAGGTACACATGGCTGTGTATTTTTCACAGGCGGATAAAGATGTAGGTTAGTCCAGTTACAGAGGGCGGAAGATTGCGGTAAATGTTGATGTACAACAAAGCTGATTGCGACTTGCTGCTTTCCTGCATGGCATATCGAACACCTGTCGCCGTACTGATAACTTAGATGGGGTTGCTTCGCCGCCCGAGGATAACTTTCAAATTATGTTGACCATGTTTTATGAATCAGTGTCTTGGCCCGTTGGCCGAATATTTGTCTGGGTCTCGTGTGCAACGTTCACTCACACGTTGCAGGACATAACATGAGACAGAATTTCCACACAAATGCTACATTAACTCGCGCTAAATTTAGGGGCTGGATGCACAAATATGATATTAAGATGACGAACGCATCAGTCATAAGATTAGGCTAAGGCCAATCCATTCGAAAGGATATGAATAAAAATAATGCATTGCATAAGACTTCCAGTGATAGACACATCCTGTTGAATCGTTAGTTTCGGGAGTTGAGGTGGCGAGGTGAAATGTGGTGGTCCCGGTGCTATGAGCACCTCTATTCTGGAAAAATATAGCTTTTCGTGCTGCGGAGAATATCGTACATAAAGTGACATGCTTCTAGCCACATGAGGCTATCTTTTAAGAGGGTCCAAGTCTACTACTGGAACTCACCTCGTCAAATCTTACTTGGATGGACGTGGACGTGTTTAGATACACAATAAGGCGACGGCGATGCACTAAGATTTACTAAACTCGACCGATGATGATGTCCAATTCCTTCAGTGGAGAAGTTATCCCATATTGGAGGGAACTGATAACAATGCTCCTATAGAAAGTAGCCTTTCAGAAACATTCAACTCATGTGATCTAAACACATGAACTTCACCTCAGAAAAACACAGGATAACTCGCGTGGACAAAATATGTTGAAATTATGGCGACGTAACCCCATCTTATGATATTGGCTCGGCTATGTTGGACTCCTTCGCTGGAGTTTTGGCTTGCTGTATCAGCCTGATGCGATTCAAATCCAGAGGATTGGTCCGACCCATATTAATTTGGCAGCGGATTGACCGAATTTCTCATAGCAGAGAAAATGTAAAAATTTAAATTCCACAAAAGTATCTCAAGGTCAACAGGGCTTGTTTTGTCGCGAATTGACAGCAAGATCAGCTATCCCCAGAACAAACTGGTAAAAATAGCAAAAACTTATATATTGTGAAGACAGACGCTCAGTGCAATGTGCTCCATATTAATATAACAATCAAGTTTCAATATGAGTATAAAGTAAAATGGAAACATACACTGTTCCAATTATCAGAAACGTCCAAATACGGATTGCTGCAAACATACACTTCTTATCGGAAGAAAAGAAAAACATGAAGTCTTCATTGTTTCAGTCAATATATCTCTTGACAGTACAGAAACACCGTTAATATGCATGTTTCATTGTGTAGGTTTGTGAATTTTTCTCTACTATCACCGCACTCAGTATTACTCAGATGTCAGTTTTCTAATAGAAGTTCTTCAATAATAAGTTGTGGATCCAAATATTTTCCGTGGCGATGTAAAATATTTTGCGGCCCTCCACATCAGCTTGCTGTCTGAGAATGAAAACAGCGGCAAATATTTAAAATGTAAGTAACGGAAAAAAAACATAAAATGCACATATCTTGTGCGCGGCTATCATTCTTCGGCGCACTTAACCCTCCCTCCCTTCCTCCCTGGTCTGGGCGGTTTGGGATATATCGCAACCTGGAGATGAGCCACCCCCCGCACTAAATATTTTGTTACACCTTTCTGGGGGCGTTACACAGTGTCCCAATTCATCTTGGTGTGAAACTATCAGAAATTGCTGTAAACAAGTCCGCTAATAGTGACGTCATATCCTAACTTAGTTGGGTTCATACTCCATGTAAGAATCACCAGACAATGCATACAATAGCCAAGTCTGGGGACAACAATGTATCTAGGCTTGAGCCTTTTCAGCTGCTCAAAGACTCAGACAATAGCTTCCTACATGAAGTATCTACCCCTTAGTTGTGACAGCAAGAGTACCAGGGGCTCACAGTTATGCCGATGGACCCAACTAAGGAGAAGGTTGATTGTATGCTAGTTCGTCAGGCTATTTGTTAATTTGACCTAATTAATCTGCGCGGTATGCAACATTTGTGCAATGCTCTCCTTGGCCCATGCTAGACACCATGTTTGTCAAGTTTGGAAGGAATCCAGTCATTTTCATCAGCCCTTGACACAGGATATTTGCCATCTCGGGCTAACGGGCTGATTAGCTAACAGCAACCCCATTCATATACGCTGAAAGCTGGATCAAGGCATTGTCTCCGAAGAAACAGGCGTTTTCTAATTGGCAAATTATATCTACTAAGTATGCACGGAATGCAACGATTCTGCAATTCGGGCTATGCTGGACAACAAGTATACCATGCTTGGAAGATTAAGGGCATTTTATCGAAAAAATAAAACAGCCCTTAACACAGGATATAGGCCATTTCAGGCTAATTGATTTATTCCCATACAAAATATTATAAAACTTTCTAATCGTATTTAGTTACCGTCCAGTGTATGGTAATTCAGCGTCAACTCCCCAACATTTAGAACCAGTCCATTTTCTCCGCCTTATAATTAGAGTATACCTATCAACCAAGTTTGATTTACCATGCATTGGCGACCTTTCGGTATCACTGCCAGGGGTAAAGCTCAACTTGAGACCCTGAGTACCAGGAAGTAAGTTAGTGGACAGATGGAAACTCATAAAACACCGGGATTAATTGTCTCTCAAGGAACGTATAGAGTAGCGCAACACCAAACAATAGTTACCCGCGGTTGACGACGGTAGGGCGTGTGGCTCAGGCGGATATTAATCCTCAGCGTTGAGCACCTTGTCTATCTCAGGGTAACAGTCACCTGTTGATTAAAGCAATGGTAGTATAGACATTGCGAATACTGTTATAGTTATATGCATTTTGCTTTTTAAATTAACTTTGAGATTTTTTACATCCACTACTCATATGTATCGTATGTATTGATACAGCATTCCTAGCCTATCTGGCTTCCTCTACCAAACTTTGCACTGCAGCCTCGAAAGGAAGGGAACAAGAGAGCTGCATCTTTTTGACTTTTCCGTGAATCTTGCTGGCGTCATTCTCAGACTATTTGCTTAATCCTAGGTGCAAAGAATCCTGGAAATATTCAAAATGGCAAAAACAAGTTGTCCTCAGAAGGTCATGTTTTCCGTCTTTTCTGTCCAATTTGTGCATTTTTCTGATCGAAAATGCCATAAAGTAATTTATTCTCAATCATACTGATTAGATTTTGAGAGACATTAGCATAAAACAAAACAACACAAAAATCTGTCAAAAAAAAATAAGGGAAAAATGGCTTCCGACAAGATGATGTCAAAGATTTTCAGGTTTACAGGAATGAAACAAACGTGTTCAATGATCACGGCGTATACGAGCATGCGCACTGATGACAGAAAGCGCGTGTGTTTTATTTGAAGACATCTGGATATATGGTAGAACAATAGAATTTCACCAAACATCTTAGATGCAAAGCGAAAGAATATAGTATGGAGATTCGTACCATGCCAAACTTAGCGAGGTTGGTATCATTTGTAATGTTGTGATGGGCGACAAAGCAAAAAGAGTTTTTATCTTATTGATATATTATACAATATACGGGATAGGCTTATATGCACAGTATATATACTACGTGATACCGATAGTTGTTAATTTTTTATGTTTGTTTTCTGAATAAGTTATCAATAAACCATTAGTTTGTGAGTGCCTTGTTAGTGACTTGTAGGTTGTAATTAACATGACTTACTCTCCTGGGTGGTTCTCCCTAGTTGTGATATATCCACACACGACTTGGCCACCTGTTCCTCAAGGAACGCCACCTCATCTTCCTCAATATCCCATGTACGACTGAAGATGGAGACACGGGTGAACTGAGGATCACAGGTGCCGTCCTCTCGCTCCCTCTGACACACGTACACCACCGCTGTCTGGTAGTCCGTGTAGATCACCTTCCACGCCGCTACAATATGAAACAAGATCTTCCATGACTCTATTCCCCCTGAATATCCGATGCTCTTTAAGATCGAAGGCATAAAAATGTGCTTTTGGCAAATAATGATCTCGGTTTTATTTTTACCTGCGGCACGCAGGTCTACGGGAGGCTCGCGCTTTTGTTGTTGTTGTTGTTGTTGTTCTTCTTCTTATTCTTGTGACTTTTTGAAAAACGCATGCGCTAAGAGAGTGTGATCTCTGCCACAGCTTTCTTTTCAACCTCCATCTCACATGACATCCTTGTCTTCAGGCACGTTGGACTTCATTTGCAACTATATTCGGTGGAATGATTTATTGCTTCGTTGATTTCTGTTCAGACATCAATTCTCTGTCAACACATAGGAAACTTCAGTCGCTTAAAAGCTGTCGATCGACACATCAGTCATTGTCTTCAGATAATACCATTTTCACTAAACAGTAAGTATATTGTATATACAGACCGGTCCACCTAGTACGGCATTGAATTCTGCATAAAATCCTTATCTGTGCTTCTACAATATTCGGTGAATATTACGTGAAAAAAAAACCAAATAACGGCTTTAAGTATTTCTGCCATATTGAACCATATGTCATGTTAAAAACCTAATAGAAACCATTCATGTAATAGGCGCTGTCTGTCCAGTGCCGCGTGTTTAACAAAAACGTGGTCTTTGCCGGTCCGCTAGTGTTTATGGTCGTGTTTAGCATAATTTCTCATTTCCAAAAGCCTCCCACGGGTAACACTGGTGCAGTATGGGCAGGGCCGCGAGTCTTATTAGTCCTGCCTTAGGCAAGGTCTTCCTGCGCCCGGCAGGCCGGTCTACCTAGTACGGCATTGAATTCTACATAAAATCCTTATCTGAGCTTCTACAATATTCGGTGAATATGACGTGAGCAAAAACAAATAACGGCTTTAAGTATTTCTGCCGTATTGAACCATATTTCATGTTAGAAACTTAATAGAAATCATTCTTGTAATAGTCGCTGTGTGCCCAGTGCCGCGTGTTTAACAAAAACGCGGTCTGTGCTGGTCCGCGAGTGTTTATTGTTTCGCATTATTATGTAATATTTCATATCTGAACTATAATTGAAATCATTCGTCTGGTAGGGGTTGTCTGCCCAGTGCCTCCTGTTTAGCATTATTTCGCATTTCCCATAGCCTACGCGCCGTGTTTGGCATTATTTCGCAGACCGGTCTACCAAAAACGTCATTGAATTCTGCACAAAATCCTTATCTGAGCTTCTACAATAATCAGTGAATATGACGTGAGCAAAAACAAATATCGGCTTTAAGTATTTCTGCCGTATTGAACCATATTTCATGTAATAACGGCTTTAAGTATTTCTGCCGTATTGGACCATATTTCACGTTAGAAACTTAATAGAAATCATTCTTGTAATAGTCGCTGTCTGCCCAGTGCCGCGTGTTTAACAAAAACGCGGTCTGTGCCGGTCCCCTAGTGTTGATGGTTGTTGGTAGATATTCAAAAGCTTACCCGAGCTGTGGCTTGCCGGCACTGGCCAGAACGGCCCTGGGCAGGCCCCTGTATGTTATGCCTGCTGCATGTAGACCGGGGGCTGAAGTAGTAGGATTATATCGGCGTATACTCGATAGTCTAGCCTCGCCAGTGTCAACTTATGTCGTCGGAATTAAAAAATATCGGCCCACCCTCCGTAGTTAGACTACGGCGTTGACTCTTCGCGCCAAAGCAATTGTATAACAGAACACAGAATACTCATAAGTTTAACGTTATTTTTGCATCGACCTTTTAACAGAATATAGGTGGGCACAATGATCGCCTTTTAATTTCTAGTAAACTAATAAAGAAATACTGAATATAATATAATGAATGCGTTTAAATTTTTAAATGCTTGGAAGTGCTATTCTTAGTGTATTTTTATTGTTATTGCATTATTAATTAATATTTCATGACTGAACTATAATTGAAATCATTCATCTAGTAGGAGCTGTCTGCCCAGTGCATACTGTTTAGCAGTATTTCGCATTTCCCATAGCCTACGCGCCGTGTTTAGCATTATTTCGCAGACCGGTCCACTTAGTACGGCATTGAATTCTGCATAAAATCCTTATCTGTGTTTCTACAATATTCGGTGAATATTACGTGAAAAAAAAAACAAATAACGGCTTTAAGTATTTCTGCCATATTGAACCATATGTCATGTTAGAAACCTAATAGAAACCATTCATGTAATAGGCGCTGTCTGTCCAGTGCCGCATGTTTAACAAAAACGCGATCTGTGCCGGTCCGCTAGTGTTTATAGTAGTGTTTAGCATTATTTCTCATTTCCAAAAGCCTCCCACGGGTAACACTGGTGCAGTATGGGCAGGGCCGCGAGCCTCATTAGTCCTTCCTTAGCCAAGGTCTTCCTGCGCCCGGCAGGCCGGTCATAGTACGGCATTGAATTCTGCATAAAATCCTTATCTGAGCTTCTACAATATTCGGTGAATATGACGTGAGGAAAAACAAATAACGGCTTTTAGTATTTCTGCCGTATTGAACCATATTTCATGTTAGAAACTTAATAGAAATCATTCTTGTAATAGTCGCTGTCTGCCCAGTGCCGCGTGTTTAACAAAAACGCGGTCTGTGCCGGTCCGCTAGTGTTTATGGTCGTGTTTAGCATTATTTCTCATTTCCAAAAGCCTCCCACGGGTAACACTGGTGCAGTATGGGCAGGGCCGCGAGTCATATTAGTCCTTCCTTAGCCAAGGTCTTCCTGCGCCCGGCAGGCCGGTCTACCTAGTACGGCATTGAATTCTGCATAAAATCCTTATCTGAGCTTCTACAATATTCGGTGAATATGACGTGAGCAAAAACAAATAACGGCTTTAAGTATTTCTGCCGTATTGAACCATATTTCATGTTAGAAACTTAATAGAAATCATCCTTGTAATAGTCGCTGTCTGCCCAGTGCCGCGTGTTTAACAAAAACGCGGTCTGTGCTGGTCCGCGAGTGTTTATGGTTTCGCATTATTATGTAATATTTCATATCTGAACTATAATTGAAATCATTCGTCTGGTAGGGGTTGTCTGCTCAGTGCCTCCTGTTTAGCATTATTTCGCATTTCCCATAGCCTACGCGCCGTGTTTGGCATTATTTCGCAGACCGGTCTACCAAAAACGGCATTGAATTCTGCACAAAATCCTTATCTGAGCTTCTACAATATTCGGTGAATATGACGTGAGCAAAAACAAATAACGGCTTGAAGTATTTCTGCCGTATTGAGCCATATTTCATGTTAGAAACTTAATAGAATTCATTCTTGTAATAGTCGCTGTCTGCCCAGTGCCGCGTGTTTAACAAAAACGCGATCTGTGCCGGTCCGCTGCAACTCACCTCGTCAAATCTTACTTGGAAGGAAGTGGACGTGTTTAGATACGTAATAAGACGACGGAGATGCACCGTGATTTGGTAAACTCGACCAATCACCGCAAAATAACATTAAGGATGGAAATCAAATTAACAAATATTTACCAAATTTGTAACTGGCTGGTTTAGTGAAAAAAAAAAAAGATTAAAAAAAAAGATTGCTGAACAGCTTGCCTAAAGAACTGGGTTGTCTAATATGACAGATGAACGCACCCAATTACCAATGAGGTAGTATTTTTTATAGTGTAGCTCGGGAGGGATCGAATACCAATTCATTCTCCAATTCACTGAATGACTGATTCTTGACGAGACAGTCGCTTCTTCTCTAGCGAGTGTTACCTGCTGAGAAAGAGCTTTGGGAGAGACAGCATCATAAACATCCGTTTGGGACCTTTACTCACCCCAATTTTCCAGAGAAGTATCCCATGAGATGGCCGTTATCTTTCATCCCGTAGTAGAGTATCCCGGAGTTGGCGCTAGCTGACGATGTGTTCCGGTAGTTGAAGGTTGATGTTAGGTGCCAAGTACACACAAACTGAGAACAGAATTAATAGTCAATTACTTTCAGGGTGGCATTTTCTAGGGTAGTACAAATACTCCTCGTGTGAGAGTCGAATCCTCGCCCTCAGATTTTGGCACAATGTCGCCAACAGTAAAACTAAATGATATCAGGATATTAAGTGGTATCATTCAGACGAATCTAACTCGGCGTTTTAACATAATTTAACATAATATAATACAGTGAGTGAGTGAATAGGGTTTAACGTCGCTTTCAACATTTTTTCAGCTGTATCGCGACGGGGAAGGGAAGGGAGGGGACGGGCAGGGGCAGGGGTACCTACTTGTAACAGAGCAGATCTAATGCTGCCATTTTATAGTGCTGTCCCACTGAAATATCATGCCGTAGGCAGACATGACACCCCACTCAGTCACATTATACTGACACCGAGCGAACCAGTCCTTGTTCTATCGTCTTAATGCTGAGCGTAAGCAAGGGAGCAACAAGTTCCATTTTTCAAGTCTTAGGTATGACCCGGCCTGGGATCGAATATATATAATATAATACAGATGTGATATGTTCGTTTGACTGGTGTGTCTGATGATTACATTATGATTAGGCTCGCTCTGCTGCATTCCCGTGGATAATGCCCGATGTTCTGACTGTATACTTCTGTGATTCTCATTTGTGACAGTATATACATTGTTTAACTTGTTTTATTTGCTGCATTTCATGTCTGTGTCATTTTTATGTACATTATTTATTGAGATCTGAACAGAGTATACAGAGTTCCAACGGATACCTGAACACGCTGAATGCCCTAGAATTTCAAATTACCAGTTATCAATGAAGCTTATTGCGGTTATCCGTGACTTCTCTCACTCGACTGTCTAGATCGTTTTTCTCTTGCCGGAAACTTGCCTCTGTTTATGCGTTATGATGGTTTATCTGGTAGGGGAGATTGGGGTACACTGGGACATTTTTTCACCTTTTTGTAACAATCTCTGTTATTATTGTCCTGTTGAGTAGCCTTCTATACTCTAGTTGTAACTGATATTTAGTATGACATAATAATACAAAATAATCTGGAATATTTGTTATACTTTTCTCCAGAATTCGCTTTTAAAAAGTAAAAAAAAAGTGTCCCAGTTTGCCCCGAATATGAGTGCAGTGGACACCCACAGGGGTGCGGTGGGACAATAAGCAAAATTCATTTGAAATCAACCATATACTATATGTTTTATAGGAGTTTAGAAGATACAACAGCATGGTTAAGTTAGTTACAATTTTAGACTCCAGCTTTACATAAATATTTCCCAGAGGCCAAATTTGAGGAAAAACAAATATTTTGTGCGATTCTCATGCTAGTGAAAGCTTTTGCCTTTGAAAGTGTTAGTAAAACTCATCATATCCGATAGCATTAACCATAAATTTCACCATTTGAGTACTATTGTCCTACTGCGCCCGGGCAAAAGTGTCCCAGTCTGCCTCGCGTGCATGATATATTTCGTTTTATGAAAAAAAACTAATGCATACATCTGAGATAATAACTCGATATGATTAAATTGTACCTTTGCCCATCCTCTTTCAGTAGTAAAAAACAGCAATCAAGTACTGCTGAAAACAAAATAGCATCCTTCTTCCTAAAAATTTACTTGGGCTGCTCAAAAACAATTTTTGTGCTCCAAATTTTTTACCAGTGATAGTTTTCACTTGTAAACAATATAGAAGTTGTATGGGGATGGTGGCTTTCTGGTGATACTAATGTATGACATGGGAGCTAGACGGCTTGTCCCACTGTGCCCCATGTGCCACTGTACCCCAATCTCCCCTACTAATGTTGTTATATGAATAATAGGTCTTTGGATTATGGACGATGAAATTCTTTAATGGACAAAGGGTTGAATATTGAATGACAGACCAGACGCTTGTATTATAGTGAACTTGGAGGCTAAGTAGAAGACACCATTAGCGCATTTACCCGTATAACATTCTCCACCGATCGGTAGTTTTATTCAATAGATACACCGAGTCACCGATATGATTGCACAGTTAGGCCTCAATTTAAGTTCAAGTCGGTAAAAAGTGTACTATTCAAGAGCACGAGTTGCCACATCACCTTTGTCATCGACAGAATTCGCCTGCTTCCAATGATCCTCACTTTTTTCATATGTCACCATGCAGTAGTAAATAAGACCTGTACAACGCACAGAGTTAGTACAGTGATACAGACGCTACCAGGCCGCTCAATAGAATGCATCCCCACATCACGTGACATCTGTTCTCGGCATGGGTTCACACGTCCCCTAGCCCAGGGCTAGGATTCGTAATAACCCGTGTACTTCATGAACTTAATGGTGTTCATATGAACAGTCACAATCAAAGCGTGACTGATATACATCATACTCTAGATAACGAATTTACAAAGAATATCATATGTATTAAGAATACTGATCAACGATACGGACTGGATGTTATTGGACCATAATGATGTCTTGCTGGCATCACTGAAAACTGTGGACCGCTTCTCATTTGCAGGAAACTATCCTATGTTTATGTATACTATTTTTTCAAACTATTGTTTGTTTGTTTCTTGAAGTTGGTGCTAAAGCTGGAATATGGAATATGAAATGGACGCGGAAATCCTTTGATGGACTACAACTCAAATTAAATGATGGACTACACGGTTGTATTATTCCCCACGAAATCAGTCAGGGCTACTACTTCAACGCTCCCCCATGACAATACCATCGTGTTGGATGACCTTGATGTCGTTGCACAGGAGGATAGCTGAATAGCCTATTTCTAAACAGCCTTGAAATAACAGCATTTAGTTCATTCCATAAACCTATCGACCAGACAACAAATCACAACGTTCGCCAGACACATATACTCTCAAGACATGCTGTGTTCCACGTACACATTTTGCGCGACTCGGTAGAGCTACTTGTTCGTGACTTCTTATTCGTGGGCTTCAAATACTGTTCAACAGAATATTATGAAATTAATATCAGACCAGAGGCATAGTGTGGCACATTAATGGCTCGGGCATGCGCATGCGGTAATCTCGAGACAGCATGCTATCAGTCTGCCAAAGTCACTTTCAATATCAGCGCGATCCTGTTTAGCTAATTTCATTCGACGATCTCGAAACTTTGTCACAGCCGTGAAAGCTTGGCAGAGCCTCTCTTCGCCTGGATATTAAAAGCATCGGCATTACAGCTCCAACATTTATGACTTCGGGCATTATCCATGGGAACGTAGCAGAGGCAGCATATTCATAATGTAATCATTAGACACTTCAGTGAAAAGAACGTAACACATCTCTATTATATTATGTTAACACGTCATAGCTGTCGAAAAATATATAGCCTACACTGTACGAGAGTAAAATCATGGCGTACATGGAACATTGGACTGATGAAATGTATCATCTAGAAAGCGGAGTCTCTCGTTCATTTGTATGGGTAAGCGATAACGTTATTTATTGAATGAATGGAACAGGGTGCTTCAGATGTCTCTAATATTACCGTTAAAAATGACCGATTTATTTGAATGTTTCGTATTATGAGATAATTCGATTAGATAAAAGAATTCGGAGTTCATGCAGGGAAACGTTCACTAAAAAAACCCATTCCGGTCTGTGGATCAATAATACATACACAGGTGTTCACCACAATTCACAGTTGGATATGGTCAATTATGTCTACTTAAACATTCGACATAACACTTGGAATAATAAATAAATGAAGTTCGGAATTATGTTAACAGTACAGATCTCTGGTGTAGTCCGGAATTATGTTAACAGTACAGACCTCTGGTGTAGTCCGGAATTATGTTAACAGTACAGACCTCTGATGTATTCCAGAATCATCCTCTGATGTAGTCTAGATTTGTGTTAACAGTACAGACATCTGATGTAGTCCAGAATTGTTTTAACAGTACAGACCTCTGATGTAGTCCAGAATTTTGATAACAGTACAGACCTTTGATGTAGTCCGCAATTATGTTTACAGAACAGACCTATGATGTACATATAGTCCAGAATTGTGTTAACAGTACAAACATTTGATGTAGTCATGAATTGTGTAAACAGTACAGACCTCTGATGAAGTCCGGAATTATGTTTAAAAAATCAATATAGACATCTGATGTAGCCCGGAGTTGTGTTAACAGAACATACCTATGATGTAGTCCAGAATTGTGTTAACAGTACAAACCTCTGATTCTGTGAAATTATTCTGTGTTGGTATATCTTCAACTTTACACGAGATCTCTGCTTCGTTTACCTTCTGGATGTTTTGGTCCCCAAACATTTGTGCGATACAGTCAACTACACGTCGGGTAGAGAGAAAATAGCATATAGTGACATAAAGAAATTACTGATTGTTTTATGGCTGTTTGCGATAGATTTCTAAGAAAAATATTTTAAACTGTTTGTCAAATTTGTCAATATTTGATGCACCAGCTTTCAATGTTAGAATCTTCAAATAACTCTTTCCATAAAACATATGGGGCATTTATTGTACCCAGCCAGAACGTACTACATTTCTATTTCTCTGCGAAAATTATTTTCCATGGAAGAGCACGTCTACATTATATGAAAAATGTAAGCAAATATTTTCCTCGACTAAATAATTATTTCTATATGATTGCTAACCTGTCATTATGGAGTTATTACCTGTGTGAGTAGATCGAATAAGTTCGTCTGGATCTAGGCAGTAGGCCTGCAGAATCGTGCCAACTCGCTCTTGGGTGGCGTTGCCATAGGGTCGGCGCTCGACCGAACACTCTGATTTCATGCGAATTCAAGGTGTCACAATGTTTGAGTCCACACCATGAGGATATCATCAGCTCGCTATCAGCGTATATAAAGTTGTTCAAATCTGCATAATAAACTCAAAGTCATGGGCATTCAACTTAATTTATTTGAGGCTGGCAAAACGAAATATGCAATATTACAGTAGTGGAAAAATGGGCCTTCAAAACTCTGGAGCAGGGTCATGGTCGGGGAGGGATCAGGGAGGGAGGAAGAGAGTGATGTAATCACCTAAAATTACGTAATCACCGGGAGTGACGTAATAACCAGAAGTGAGGCAATAACAGGAAATGGTACCATCACCGAAAGTGATGTAGCACAAGAACAGCAGCAGGATCAGATTCAAGATCACGATTCTAGTATAAGATGTAAAATCGGTTCAGGGTCAATAATTTGACCAATCTACCTTACACAGACAGACGCCATGTTTGTTGACGCAGCTGTGATTGCAAAGAATCGTCAACAATGTTTGATCTTGTTATACTTTGGATATAATTATGCGATGAAATCTACATCTCCATACAACCAGGAGTATTTCTATCCTAGATACCCCTGGTATATGTGAAAATGAATCGTATTCATGGAAAATGCCTCTGTAAATTTCGGTATCCAGCAAACCAACATCCTGTGTATATTGACCAATCAGAACAAAGGTTTTACGCGACCATGGCATTTTGAATTTACCCATGGTCGTCTGCCTGGGAATTACTCAATTAGGTCGCATCAAAATGACTCCAATATGAGATATTCAGTTGTGGAGTGTCATCCATCAATTTTGTGTCGTCTCGGAGATAGGGTAGAAGTTTTGGTCGTGTCAGTGAAAGGGCGATTTATATACTACTCACACCAAGATGTTGTGAAGGATGGAGCAAGAGAAACGAGCACCTGTCCTGACTTGTCACCCAGACATCTCTCCTCGACAATACTTGTGAACGGGGGTATGCACACTCCATTTCTCAAAGACAAACCATGAATAATGTTAAACAAGCACGTTCCAGGACGCATTGATTGTTATGCCTAGTGCGCATGTTAGTAATATTCGACCGAAAGCAACAAAAAGAGTATTTTGATCAGTTGTTCCGAATTTCTAGGTTATGTATCCACAGACGAATGGATGCTTTAAAACTTACTGGATATTTTACTTATTATCATGTTTGGCATCTCTCCAGTTTCTTATTACAGCTGGTTGAAATATAGCACATAAAAACCGATATTGTGCAGAACTATTAATGAGCCCGACAGTGAATCTGTTGGTTCCCTAAAATTACCAGAATAGTCAAATAACTCCAATAGCAATAGAAGCGGAATCAATTCACATCGAGTATATTGTAGTACTCTCTGCTTCACATCTGAATAAAATACAGATCTTTGAATAAAACGAGAATCACGAAACTAAACTCATCATCACTGTTATATTAAACATGTTAGAGATTACAAGCGTCTAGTCCGTCATTCATAATCCAGCCGTCGTCAATTAGAGAATATCCGCGTCCATAATCCAAAGACCTATTCCATATTCCATATAACAGTATTAGGACCAAATTCAAAAAGACAATCATAGTATTTTAGAGACCTACCTCTCTAAAATAGAGGTAAAAAGGTCATTTTTCCTAATATCTTTTGATTTATTCATCATAGCACTCCAAAATCCTCCAGGTGAGTTACCTTATACGCTGTTACGTGTCGTAAAGGTAATTTCCAATGTAAGACTCTCCTATTAAATTAGATTGAGGAAAATTTGTTTTATTAATTCCAGCCGATGCGGATATATTTGTCGCCTATGGCGGATGTCTCTCCGTTCGATATATTCTTGAAATTATTGAGCAAAAACGACCTTCTCTACCTCCATTTTTGGAGAGGCTGTCCTCTGTAACCTATTTAGTGAGTTGTTGCCTTAATTACTGGAATCTGTTTCAACATTTTTGAATAGCATCATATCTCCGTAACTTACTCGGCCACAATGGATTTAGACGAGATGGTACCATGTACACCTACGCTGAAGTAGTTAACCTTGGAATCAAAGCTTTCGTCAAAGGCCCCGGTCAGTTTCCTGGTGATGGCAAGTTCGTACCACAGTCCCAGCATCTGCGCAAATATAGATTTGATTAGGTAAGACAATTCTAAGCGTTTTTGTTCGAAATTTTCAGCATACTAATTTGGGCTAATAAATACCCTGACTATTCTAGGACAGGAAGTTCTGGGCTTGTCCATATAAATCAGCTGGTGTGTTCATCAAGTTTCATGTGAGAGTGAATTTGCATGGAATTGTCACCGTATCAAATATATTATGGACACTGGAAGAGATAATTGTATAAAACTTAAGCCTACTTTGCGATTCTAGGCTCCTTTTTCAGTCTCAACCTCATATCTGCCATATTGAATTTACTCATGATCCTCTGCTTGGAGAGATACAGGTAT